>CACTHL010000182.1:0-103303 GCA_902712375.1 Dioscorea dumetorum | reverse complement strand
TTTAATTTAAGAAAATTATTACTATCAAAATATTTTATCATATTGATTAGATAATTAAGTTATTAACATCACTTTTCACTCTTAACAATGAGTGTAAAAGAAAATCAAATCATCAGAAAATGCCTTTTTTACTGATTTATTTATTATATAAAAGTTCGTTAGTCAACGCATGTTTATTAGATATGTAGGGGATTTTTCATGAGTAAATAATAGATGCTTTAATTAAAAATACCAAAGATATGTAATTTATCTGGTGAAGTGGAATAATAATTTGAAAAAAAATGTTACAAAATCCAATGAAATACAACATATGATTTTTATAAAAGTGCAAAAATTTAACTAAATTTTATACTCATCAGCCTTCCAAGAGGGTACAAAAAAAATTATCGGTCATTTGGTTTACTGACATAGTAGTTACCATTGTGAATATGATATCCAAAGATATGATTCCCCGCGAATATTTGCAATTTGGTTAAAAAGTAAGCTGGTGGGTTGGAATGCTATATTATAGAATTTTTCTCATTATAAATTATCTTTTATCAAATTCCTTTTTATCTAATCCGTGTCAAGCATATCAAGGTTGATAATATTTTTAAGTAAATATCAAAACATGATTTTTCGGGAAAAAAAAAAAAAACTCTCACAAAAAAGGGGAGAGATGAGGATGAAGAAAAAGGGAGACATGAAGGGAAACAAGCGATGAAAAACAGAAGAGAAAGATAAAAACTAGAGAAGAAAAGGAGAAAAAAAGAAAGAATATCCATAATCATAAGAAAAAATAAGGAAAAACATGGAGAGAAGAAAAGACAAGAAATAAAAAAAGAAGAGAGCGAACAAAAAAGGGAAGATGAAGATCATATTGAGAGGAAATCTATAAAAAATAATTTATTTTAATCGAGATCAAGGTTTTTTCTCTTCTTTCTTCTTATTGTAAAATTCAATGAGTCTCTGGCTTTGTTAGCATGTCATTGCTTCCACTTTGCTATCAAAATTCTCCATGAAAATCTCGTGTAATTATGTTAATAACTATGTCATCTAATTCATGCTCATTTGAAATCAAGATGTATTAGATGATCTGACTGTTAGGTGGAAAAAATCACCCGTCTTTTCATTAATCAATAATGATATATACAAGATATATATAGACACACAGGTATACAAATAAGGTTGCTATACAAATATAGAAATACAGCTGTATACATAGCTGTATTTTCTAACACCCCCCAACAAACTCACGGGGGATCAGACATCGAGAGTTTGGACAAGAGAAAATCATAGTGTGCCCGTGTCTAAGATTTAGTAAACAAATCCGCAAGCTAACGCTCAGAAGGAACAAACTGTGGAGCCAGAATGCGTCAACACCAATATGCTTGGAGAGAGAGTGTTTGACAGGATTCAAAGTGATCTGAATGACACCGGTGTTGTCACAATGTAGAGGAGTAGGAGCATGCGAGACAACACCCAGATCATGCAAAAACCAACGCAACCAAACAATCTCCTCAGCAGTAATAACCATGGCGCGAAGCTCCGCTTCGGTGCTAGACCGAGAAACACCTGTTTGTTTCTTGGACTTCCAGGCAATGGGAGAAGAGCCTAAGAACAAACAGAAACTAGTAACAGAACGACGATCAGACGGATCACTAGCCCAAGTAGCATCAGAATAGGAACGAAGCTCCAAAGAACTATGCTGAAAGAAAAGAAGGCCTCGAGATGGAGTCGCCCGAAGATAGCACAAAAGCCTCAAAAGATGGGCATAATGAACAGAAGTAGGTGCACTAACAAACAGACTCAAAACATGCACAACATAAGCAATTTCTGGTCGAGTAAGGGTAAGATAGACCAGGCTCCCAACCAAGTGACAATAGTGTGTCGGATCAGATAAGGAAGTCCCCTCATCAGCACATAACTGAAGATGTAGCTCCATAGGAGTGGTCACAACACAAGAGTCAGAGAGAGCTGCCCGTGTTAGGATATCAGATGTGTAACGCTACTGGGACAACTGAAAACCAATAGGCGTAGAAGTGACCTCAATGCCCAAAAAATAGCTCAATTGACCAAGATCAGCCATCTGGAAATGTTGCTGAAGGTGATGCTTAACAAAATCCACATGAGTAGGGTCATCACCAGTGATTATCATATCATCCACATAAAGCAACAACAAAGTCTGACCACGAGAGGAAGAGTGCACAAACAAAGCAGGATCATGCGGACTAGGCTGAAAACCAGCAGCAATCACAGCAGTACTGAAACGCTCAAACGAGGCCCGAGGAGCCTGTTTGAGACCATAGAGAGCACGTTGTAGGCGACAGACCAAACCAGAAGGAGAAGAAAAACCAGGGGGAGGAAGCATATAAACCTCCTGCTGGAGATCCCTGTGAAGAAAAACATTCTTCACATCAAGCTGAAAAAGAAACCATCGTCAAACAGCAGCTACAGCAATAAGAGCTCGAATGGTAGTCATATGAGCCACGAGAGCAAAAGTCTCATCATAATCACGCCCCTGCTCCTGCTGAAAACCATGAGCCACAAGATAAGCCTTCTACCATTCTACAGAACCGTCAGAGCGAGTCTTAACTTTATAGACCCACTTGCAGGTAATGGGAACAGCACCAGGAGGAAGGGGAACCAAATCCCATGTAGAGGTGCGCACGAGCGCCTCCAACTCAACGGACATAGCAGCCTGCCACTCAGGTATTTGGACAGCCTCTCGGTAAGAAGCTGGCTCTGGAGGGCCATTGGAGGGAGGAATAGGTAGGTCAAGAAGCTGAGAGGAAAGATTAAGGTGCTCAGGAGGATGACGATCGCGAAGAGGATAGCGACGTGCAAGGGGATCATCTGCAGGGGATACATTGGAGGAAGCCGTTGGCGCCAGGGATGACTGCTTAGGAAGAAAAGGGGCGGGAATAAGAACCTGGACAGGAGGCTCAGCAGTTAACGGAGAAACAGATGGAGGAGAGGATGCAGGTGGTGATAGAGGATGTGGTGAGGACACAATGAGAAACTGAACATCGGTCGATGTAGTAGAGGAGTGAGAAGAAGAGGACTTAGAAGGAACAAAGAAAGGACGATCCTCAACAAATGAGACATCACGCGATATACTGAGTCGGCGTGTAATAGGATCATAACACCGATAGCCTTTGTGCTCAGGATTATAACCAAGGAAGACACAAGGAACAAACTGAGTAGAAAGTTTAGTCCTCTCTCGAGGCAAAAGAAGGACATAACACAAGCAACCAAACACACGAAGATGAGAATAACGGGGTGGACTGGAGAAAAGACACTCTCCTGGACTACGACCCTCAAGAAAGGAAGAGGGTTGAAGATTGATGAGGTAAACAACGAGTAGAGACAACCCTCCGCCCAAAAGTGAGGGGTAACATGAGAGGCAATGAGAAGAGTACGAGCGGTCTCAAGAATATGACGATGTTTCCTTTCTGCAGTGCCATTCTGAGCATGGGCACCAGGATAAGAAAACCGAGGAAGAGTGCTGTGGGAGGCAAGAAGCTCACGAAACTCATGAGAAAGATACTCCCCACCGGAATCGGAACGGAAAGTACGAATGGTGGCAGAAAACTGGGTGCGCACCATACTAAAGAAATCAACATAAACCTTAGAAAACTCAGAACGAGAACGTATAAAATAAATCCAAGTGTAACGTGAAAAATCATCAACAAAAATAACATAATAATGATGTCCACCTTTGGAGACAAATGGGGCAGGGCCCCAAACATCCGAATGAACTAATTCAAACGGAGAAACAAACCTAGACACACTCGAAGGATAAGGGAGTTACAGCTGTTTGCCAAGCTTACAACCCGAACAAAAATGAGAACTATCAACTGAAACACGACCTAAAACACCTTCATGAATAAGAGAAGACAGACGAGAACCACTAAGATGGCCAAGACGATGATGCCACTCATGGAAACAAACAGAAGAATAACAATGAACAAAAAGTGACGGTAACATAGAGGAGGATGGAAGGCGAAGATGATCGAGCACATACACCCCACTATGGCGATGGCCAACTCCAATGAGGCTCCCTGTAAGACGATCCTGCACATGACAACCAAACTCATCAAAAATAACAAGATAGCCAAGAAAAGCGAGCTGGCTAGCAGAAATAAGATTCATGGAGAGCTGGGGTACAAAAGCAACATCAGGAATATGAAAATGAGTGGTGTGTAAGAGACCACGACTAGGGATAGGAAGGGTCGTGCCATTAGCGATAATAACACGAAGATCAAATGAAAAGGGGTGAAGAGAGTGAAGGTGGGTAGCATCATAGGTCATATGAAAAGAAGTTCCGGATTCAAGCAACCAAGAGGATGAAGAAATACCTGTAGGGCGAGGAGGCTACCGATGGGTGAGTGGAGACGTCCGAGGGCGACGCGCAGGCCGGGGCGCGCGGGAGCCGAGGGCCTCAGGCCGCGGGTGCGCCGGGAGCCGAACGACACGCGGGCCACGGGGGTGCGTGGGGGCGGCGAGTGCACCGAGGCCGAGGGCGGCACGCAGGGCCGGCGTGCGCTCCAAGGCGGCAGGTCGCGCCGGCCGAGGGCGGAAAAAAAATTTTATGGTTTAGGTTTAGGAAAACCGCTCTGATACCATATTAGGTGGAGAAAATCACCAGTCTTTTCATTAATCAATAATGATAATATACAAGATATATATAGATACACATGTATACAAATAAGGCAGCTATACAAATATAGAAATACAGCTATATACATAGCTGTATTTCCTAACACTGACCTGCTCCAATCCGTTAGTTTTGAAAATGTTAAGTTTATTCCCTACCATGTACAACCTTTGTTTACAAGAAATTGAGGTATATTGTGCAAGTTTGATCCCTCTAATTTACTAGAAAAGTAATAGAGGATAGTAGAAATTGTGAATTGAAAATTGTTTAAGGACATATTTGCAAAAAAAAAACAATTGCAATAGAAAATTTTTAGCATTCATTTGCAAAAGAATTTGTGAAAGATTTGAAAATTTAAATGTTTGACAGATCATTCGCAAGAATTGTAGAAAACATAGGGATTTGGGTTTATTTGCAAAGAAAATTTTGAAAATGTGAAAATATGAAATCTTGAGGATCAATTTATAAAATTTCAAAAAAAACAAAGCATGAAAGTTGAAAAGTTAGAGGGTTAAGTTGCTTAAATTGTGAAACAATTGTGAAAAGTGAACATGTGAGCGTTGAGCGCAAAAACAAAAAGAGATTTAGGAGGGTTAAAATATTAAGAAAAAAATTGGAAAGTTTTGTAAAAATTAGGAGCTTTCATTTCTTGAAGACCATAATACTTCCTGTGGAGTCCAACATAATGGTATACTATTCATCATGTAAGAGCCTCCCTATTTCCTCATGAGACTCTTTTGAGTGAGTGAAAATCATTTTGAAGACCATTATCTTATGTGGAGTCTAGCATGGTGCTAAATTGTTCGCCTTGTAAGAGGCTCCTCATTAGCTCTTGTGACTCTATTGTGTGAGTTAAAAATTCTCTTGATAACCGCTATCTCATTTGAAGAGCAACGTAGTGGTAGACTATTTTTTTTGTGAGAGTCTTCCCTCTACTTCTTGGGACTCTCTTGAGTGAGTGGAAATTCTTTTTTAAAAACCACTATCTCATGTGGAGTCCATGGTAGTGGTAGACTGCTTTTTTTTTTTTTTTTTGAGAGAGCTTCCCACTACCTCTTAAGCCTCTCTTTAGTGAATGAAAATTATTCTTGATGATCATTAACCCTTATGAAATCCAAAGCATGTATAGTATTCTCCACCTGTGAAAGTTTCCACCTCCTCTTGAGTGTTATCTGAGTGAGTGAAAATCTCATTTGATAGCCTCCTACTTACTCTTGAGACTCTTTTGAGTGAGTGAAAATCATTTTGAAAGCCACTATCTTATGTGGAGTCCAGCGATGGTGCTAAACTGTTCTCCTTATGAGAGGGCTCCTCATTACCTCTTCTAGCTCTCTTGAGTGAGTGAAAAATTCCCTTTGAAGACCGCTATCTCATTTGAAGTTCAACGTAGTGATAGACTATTTTTCTTGTGAGAGCCTTCCCTCCGCCTCTTGAGACTCTCTTGAGTGAGTGAAAAATTCTTTTAAATACCACTATCTCATGTGGAGTCTGTGATAATGGTAGACTGTTTTTTTTATGAGAGCTTCCCCACTACTTCTTAAGCCTCTCATTAGTGAGTGAAAATTATTCTTAATGATCATTAACCCTTATGAAATCCAAAGCATGTATATATTATTCTCACTGTGAGAGTTTCCACCTCCTCTTGAGTGCCACCTGAGTGAGTGAAAATCTCATTTGATAGCCTCCCTACTTACTCTTGAGACTCTTTTGAGTGAGTGAAAATTATTTTGAAGGCCACTATCTTATGTGGAGTTCAGCATGGTGCTAAACTGTTCTCCTTGTGAGAAGCTCCTCATTACCTCTTCTGGCTCTCTTGAGTGAGTGAAAAATTCTCTTGAAGACCGCTATCTCATCTGAAGTTCAATGTAGTGTAGACTATTTTTCTTGTGAGAGTCTTCCCTCTACCTCTTGAGACTCTCTTGAGTGAGTGAAAATTCTTTTAAATACCACTATCTCATGTGGAGTCCATGGTAGTGGTAGACTATTTTTTTTTGTGAGAGCCTCCTCACTACCTCTTGAGGCTCTCTTTAGTAAGTGGAAATTATTCTTAATGATCATTAACCCTTATGAAATCCAAAGCATGTATAGATTATTCTCATCGTGAGAATTTCCACTTCCTATTGAGAATCACCTGAGTGAGTGAAAATCTCATTTGAAAACTCATGTGTTAAAAAAAACAAAAGAAAAAAAAAAAAGAGTTCTCTCCAAATAACTGAGAAATCAAAATTTATAAAAATACTAATAAGTAAAAAAGATAAAAAATAAAACTTTACAAGCAAGGGAAAAAACGTTTTTCTCAAATGATAAGAAAATGATTTCACAAGCTTAAGATGCTGAAGCCTTCAAACTTCAAAACCCAATAAACAAAATTTGTGATTCAAGAGTAAGGAACACAACTTGAGACCTCTAGAAGCAAATAAATCAAACCAATCAAATTAATGATCTCGTCATAAAAAAGGTTGTGTACAAATCAAGGCTCAAAAGCATAGGAGAGTCAAGACTTGAAAAGCTTAAGTGAACAGACTCTATGCTATGAAATGAATTATTTTTCTTCTTTTTTATTTTTTCTTTAGGATATTTAATTCCTAAAGATTGGTGCATCATGGCATGCTTTTCATCCATTCATTTGGACCATGACAACTATGAGGTACCTTTCCACTTTGGCCCTTGGAGATGGCAAGTATGTTTACAGTAGTACATTAACATAATTAGCTGAGAAATTAATTCTATATTAAGTTTTTTTCCCAAAAAAACCGTAACAATTTATTGCCTGAGTTTATTAATTGTATTAATTTTAAATCCGTTTTGCCTGTATTAATTTTTAACATACTTTACATTGACCCAATATTATGCGTATATTATGGTATAATATAATATTTTCACAGAATTATGCTATAATAGCTGTTTGGTTATCTAATTTACACTACAAAATTATACAATAATATGATAATTATGGCATAAAAAAATATTCCACTATGAATGGAATATTTTTTTTATTTTGAAATGTGTGGTTTTTTTTATTGTAAAGTGTGAAAAATTTATGTAATATTTTTTTTATTTTATTAACCAAACACTCATTCTGTAAGAATAAAATATGTCATAATTTCTGTAATAATCATTTCATTTCCTATGTAATAAAATTATGCCAAATTTGTTTTTATTTTGTAACCAAACTGGTAATTAGTTTTCTTTGTTATTAAAATATCATGATATATAAATATCAAATATGAAATTTTTTTATATTATTTATATCTGAATGTACATCTTTCCAACCGTCAAGATGAAGAAGAGACTGCCAGTAACACTCAAAACTTTGGTGACATCTCATGTCTAATAATAGCCATATTTTTCCTTTTTTTTTATACCATAAAAAATTTACAGACCTGCATGAAATAATAGCCTTTGTATAAGTTAATTTTCTAGTTCTCCTTTTTTGGTTTATGAAAGAACATTAAAGGACTATTCTAAGAATTTTTCAAACTCTTCCAATTATTAAGGGTAGAAATGTCAATTCACAAACTCGTTTATTTGTGGAGTGTTTGCATACTTCCAAGTGTGTGATTCAACATGTCCATAAGTTCTAGGGCCCGCAACATCTTCAATACACACTGCATGTGAAATGTCCTTCAAGTCCTCTTTGCTTAGCTTTACATTTAGGGACCCTACATTTTCTTCAAGGTTGTGTATTTTGGTTGTTCCTTAAACACAAAAGAAAAAAAATATATTTAAGAAGTATTTCATACACTAAGAACAATCCAAACATAGATATATAATATTTCACTAAAGTATTAAATAATCAACAAACTTTCCTTTTTCTTTTATCTCAATTAATTAATTAAAATACATTATTATACTATAATAAACCAACCTGGTATTGGGATTACGTCATGACCTTGATGAAGAACCCATGCAAGGGCAAGTTGAGGGGGGAGAACATGCATGCATGGAAGCCAAGTTTGCCACTCTTTCATATAAGCCTTTGTTTTTCTCTAAGTTCTCTCCTTGAAACCTTGGATGATGAACCTAAAAAATTATATAAATTAATAGCTATAAATTATATTTTTTATATTTAATAACATTTAAATTAACAATAATGGTAAAAAGAAAGAGATTTAAAAAAAAAAAATCAAATATGGCACTCCTTATTGGATTTGAGTATCAGTTTTGTGTATGAATCTCCATAGGTGATTGGGGCAGATTTCAAGGTGGGCCAACAGTCCTTGTACTTTATGATTTGCACATTTTTATTCACATTTTTTAAATTTTCAGTATTGTTTTTTCAATTAACATATACTTTAAAATATATTAGTTTATCACTTTTGTATAATATAATAATTTTAAATTCTTAAAATGACTTCTAAAATGTTAGAGCGTAAAAATTCAATCAACAACTACAATAAAATAATGATTTATCTCAGTAATATATACATCGACTATATTGAATATTTTAAATTTATGTAAAAAAAAAAAAATAAACTACATAGATTATGTTATGTTTAAAGAAATAGCAAAACAAGGCTAGAACAACCCTCATTAATGTAAATATATATTTTAGCTCTGGTACTATGTTAAAAAATATAATATCGACAAAAAAAAAAAAATCATAATTTATATGAAAACGAACCTCATCACAAAAATGCAAATTAAAAAACTCATTTCAAGCTGACAAAAATGTTGCCTTGCAATGCGAAAAACTATAAGGCTAGCCTTTAATTCCTATACATCAAAGTCAAGTGCTAATTGAGATCAGCTGTAGGATACATCATAAGGGAACTAGAAATTGAAAATTTTCTAATGAGAATTAAGTAGAAGAAAAAATACATCTTAATTAGAAGGATGAGAGGATTAGTTTATGGTTAAAAATAATGTTAAGTTTGATGCAAATTTAGATGAGACTTAATTCTTGCAAAGATGACACCTTTGGCTAAAATGAATGCTCATTGGCGACATCCTAAATATTTCATATATATATATATATATATATATATATATATATATATATATATATAGTGGTTAAGCTAGCACTGGTCTTTACCTTTGAATTGGAGGAAACTAGGTTGGATTAGAGGCCATGAGCTCTTTGTCTTGATGTTGGTGGAGAGTGTTGCTCATGTTTTTGAGTTTATAATTAATTTGTATTATGTTAAATTGATGCTACAGTCTCAATATTATAAGCAACATTTTAATTTTATTGAAGATGAGTTACTTTTTGTGCAGAGTGGCGGAATTGACTTAATTTATTGAGAATATTATCTGATAAAAATAAAAAGCTCTGATACTATGATGAAATTAATACAGTAACTCAGCATCAGAAAAACGTGTGTTGCCTAACAATATTCTTTAACTTTAATATTATGTTTAAAATAAAACATAGTTAAAAAATAAATAATCATAACTCATGCGTTATGACATCATTCGGTGGACTATTATACAATCATCAGATTACTTCAATAGATAGTCATATTCTTTTCTTGAGTATCTTCTTTGGCATTGACTCTATTCTTGTGGAGACCATGATTATTATTTATTTATTTATTTATATTTTAGTTTTTGATATACTATATATTTTAAAAGTATATAATAAAAAAATTAAAGTAAAAATACACAACTGATTTTCATAATAATTATAACATGATCAAGTTCCATACCAAGAAACTGTTTGTAGGGATACTCTCAGTCACTGCTTTCCCTGCAAAAAAGCCACGCCCGAGAGGGCTATATGGAACCAAACCTATTCCAAGTTCTCTGCATAGAAAAAAATAATATACATATTTCTGTTATGTTTTAAATTATTTTTATTGGCATTTAATTGCAATATATTTGTATGGTACAACCTTTTTCTCATATATATTGCAATAAAGAATGTTTTTATTATCTGAAAACTTAACATGAAATAGATTGCAACATCAATGAACCACAGTTTTCACAATATTCTTCCTTATCTATCCAAAATTATGGCATAATTCATACAATATTCCATCATTTAACATTTTATGAGAATTATGTCATATTGACTGTTTGTGTACTTAATTTAGATTATAAAATTACCACATAATATGGGTATTATGGTATAAAAAATACTCCACACAAAAATTGAATATTTTCTCATTGTAATGTGTGTGACTTTTTCCCATCGTAAAGTGTATAGAATATTTATGTAATAATTTTTTATTTTGTTAAGCAAACACTCATTCTCGTAAAAATAAAATATGCCACAATTTCGTAATAATCCTTTGCACTTAATATATAATTTTTATTATGCCATATTTTTTATTTTGTAACCAAAACAAGGGCTTTAGTCATTCCAAATAAGAACAATTTCGAAAAGATAAATAAATCTACACTATCTCCAACACTACTAATTTTATTGAGATAACCATTCATTAATGCTAAGCAATTCAATAATATCAATTTTGTTAATTTTTTATAATGGAATTTGCTTAAATTATAATTAAAAGATTGAATTATTACTAATTAAATCGAGGTTTATTACTATTTGTGGATAGTTTGAGAATAAAAATGGTTTCTCTAACAAAAATTTAAATTTCAAAAAAAATTTCTAATTTAGTCAAACTATAATATGCAGACATGAAAAGGCAGCTATATATTAAATTTGGTGCTACACATGAAAAGGCAGCTATTTTATACCATGAAAAGATTTTTCTTCCCCACTAATTCCTAACTCCTTGCTAATAATTAAATTTTTAATATGATTTAATTCTTTATTATTTTTATAATCATTTATCATAAAGCATATTTTTATTAATCTAAAAATTTTTTGTATTTGAGTTTAATAATGCCTAAGAGTAACAAATATCTTTCTCAACATTCATAAACAAGAAAATAGCTAACTAGTCAAATGGATTATTAGAGAGAACATCTTTGATGTGAATTGCATTCAAACTAATAATTAATTACCTTGTATTAAATTATTATTTTGCATAATTAAATTTCAAATAGACCTATTATCTAAAGTATAATAATAAGATTTGGTCCTTATAACCTCAACATTATCTATGATTGCTAAGTTATTATATATAAGATTGCAAATGGAGTTCTTATACATTTTAGTAGACTATTTTATTTTAATGGAAAAAAGCACTAAAAATAGAAATTAAACTAATAATAAAGAAGTACAAAAAGAGAAAATAATTTGTGAAAACATATAATATCTACATATAATGTAATCACATACCTACAAAGTGGAAGTATTTCTTCTTCAATGTCCCTAGCCCAAAGAGACCATTCAACTTGCAATGCTGTAATTGGATGCACTGCATGAGCACGTCTAATTGTATCAGGGCTTGCTTCACATAGTCCTATGTACTTCACCTTTCCCTCTTCCACCAACTTCTTCATCTCCATGATCTAAAAAATAAGATTTACATTCAATACAAATTAATTAATTATTTAAAGTTGTGTGACCTAATCTTTGGGCACTAATTAAGCAATGATTTGGTGAATTGATATTTAATAGATTATTATTATATTGAGTTATATCATTACTAATATATTTTGTATATCCATGATGATATTATTATTATTATTATTATTATTATTATTATTATTATTATTATTATTATTATTATTATTATTAATGTAATATTCTAGATTTAATGATAAGTCTTATGATACTATGTTAAAATTTAAATAATAGATGAAGATCATACTTACAAACTAAGTGGAATTAACATATATGTTAATGATGGATGAAAACCAAATTTGGTGTTTTATTAAAAAATTTACTCAATAAAATAAATAAATAAATAAACAAAAAGGGTTTGGAAAGAGTTGAACACTCAACTGTTTGCTCAATTGGGATTGTTTGATCCACTCTATGTTGGTAATAAAGATCAATGTAGTCAACACTTAAACGGTTGAGACTAGCAAGGCAACAAGTGCGCACATAATCTGGTGTGCCTTTCACCACTATGCCGCTAGCTCCGGCATTCGTCACTCCGAACTTCGTTGCTACTTGTATTCTTTCACGTGGTAATTCTTTCATCGCCTACAATTGTTAGTTAGTTTGCTTCAAACAGGTGGAAAAGAAATCATAAAATAATTAAAATAATATTTTGTATGTCTATTTCAAAAATTTTATCTAAAAAAAATAATATGATAATAATAATTTGTGTGAATTTTTTTTTTAAAAAGTAATTCTACATTTTGCTTTTATTTTAAGCTTGCTAATAATAATAAAAAAAAAAAGTTAAAGGCATTTACATAGGGAAGACACATTTTGAACATTTAAAATTTAATTAATTAATCAAAATGATAATTATCATGACCATAGGATCATGATTTAATTACATTTTAAAACTAGCTCGTACAAATACGTTTTATAATATTATGGTTCAATAAATAATTATTACTTGATACATTAGTTGCCACATCAGTTGTTAATGCCTTTAGATGAATAATATGCATAGTTCATTGATCAAATATAAATCTTCTTCAATATTATATAATTTATTATAATATAAACTAACTGACAATTATTTAATATGAATTTCATATTCTATATATGAAATGGAAAAAAAAAAAAAAAAAACTAAGCTAATTAATCTTGACAAAGAGAGGGCAGGAAGAAGACCTTTCCAAGAAGGAGTTCATTTGCATGAGGTCCATAAGCATCAGAAGTATCAAAGAAAGTGATTCCCATGTCAAAGGCATGCTTGATGATGTTCACTCCATCTTCATCAGTTAATGGAGAATTATATATTCCTGAAAGGCCCATGCACCCAAATCCCAATTTGGATACCTAAATGCAAAGAGTAATTAACAAAGACCTTGGCTAGAAGTAAAGTTTTTACATAGCCTTTTTTTTTTTATGCGATATAACTTTTTTACATCAACAATAGAAAAAATATATAACTTTGATTTTTTTTTTTTCTTATTTTTTTACAAAGGATAGATAACCCACCTCAAAGTCACAAATGCACTTTTTCTTATTAGGCCAAGGGGTGGCAAGAATATAACATCATTTTATATATTATTTATTTCTTTTTTATAAACAACCCAAGTCTTGAGACAAATTATATGAAACAAGAATCTAATATATACAAACATGCCTAATATAATTAAAACACATATATGTCTCCACGTAACTATAAAGAGATTTATAATGACTAAAAAAAACCTTTACAATAAAAGACCAAATAGAAAAATAACTTATGCACTTTCAATAACGAAAATAAAAAAGAACAAATATATTGTAAGATAAAGCTCAACAAGATTCACTTTAATTGATCACTATTTGGAGAATTATAAGAAGAAGAAACTTGGAAGAATGTATAGGAGTTTCATGCACCTCTAGCCCTTGGCTTCCTATCTTCACTTTGGGAATGATCATGTTGTGCTTGGTCTTTGGTGAAGAAGCTCCCAAGTTTGGCTTTGATATTTAAAGAGAAGGAAGAGTGAGGACTGATGAACTATATTCAAAGAGTGCCTCAAATTATGCAAAGATTCCACTGAGCACTTAGAGAGGTGAAGAAAAAAGAGTGGGAGTGGTAAAGCCACTTGCATGCAGAAGTCACCATGATGGAGGACAGCTTTTTAGGGTTAGGGTTAGGGATTGGGTTGCTGAATATTTGGTTAAAAATGAACCAAAAGAAAAAAGTTAGGCAACTTCCACTAAAGCAAGGGCTATGTATGCATGCATGGTTCCAAAATGGGCAAGGGGGAATCTTTGCATGTTCTCAAAAGAGGATAAGGTTATCAATGCTTTGTGCAAATGATTTTCATATGTAAGCCTTTCAAATGGGTCCGCATCCTTAAAAGAAAACTCTTGTATGCGCATAGCCACCCTCTTAATTAATAGATGTGGAACTAAGCTGGGATCTATTACATGGAATCGATGATCAAAACCAAATGCCCTCATCAGGCCCACTCAAAACTAGCCAACCCTAGATCCTATCAAATCCGATTTCATTTGGGGATCCATGTTGTTACCCATGCATAGGCTAGAGGACCATAGCACTAAGCCGCCCAATCCCCTAGGGCCTCATTCCATTCCTCATACATCGTTCTCAATGAAAACACCATTTATTATGCGCACCAAAAGAGAGTCCACATGCTCAAAGAATGCCCTAATAGGAAAAATTATCCCCCACTTATGTGCAAATACCAAGCCCCTCAAGTAGCCGATGTGGGACTAATTTTAGGGCAGCTACATGACATCCCCAAGTCGAGTCTAATGCCCTCATTAGGTCCCAACACACAACTAGTTAGCCTATTTGAGCGGCTTACTATGTCCGACACACTTGGCCATCGACATATGACTCATGTATGGACTAAAGGGCCATAATAAGAAGCCACCAATCTATCCTAAGGGCTCAACCGAATTTTAGACCGGATTCACAATGAAACACCATTTGTTATGCACATAAGAGGAGGGTGCGCATCTCAAAAGGATGATCTAGTAGCCTCCCCCTCAAAAAAAAAAAAAAATTATATACACATGGTCATCCTCTCAATTAGCCAATGTGAGACTAATTCTAGGTTTGCTACATGTTTAATATTATTTTGTTGAAAAATAAACTTTATATTTCATAATATTATTATCAAAGAATTTTTATTAAAAAAATGTCTAATTTATATAATAAAAGTTTAGTATATTGTATATAAAATATTATTCTATTATGTGTTTATTCTATATTCCGTCAATGGTTTTTTGTTCTTAAAGAGATCATAAAAATGATCTTTCACTTACTATGTTGAGTAAGAAGGGTTTTTTGAAAGCAAAGTTTGTTTGAGTTTGACTACGTTAATTTGAGTGTAAATGGGGGAAGTCGAAAGTGGGAGAAGTGTCACTTCTTTGAAGTGGTGGAAGTAATATGACTTCCACCACTCTTATGTTCATTTTGCATAAAGTATCACTTTCATGAAGTGCTCATTATTTCACTTTCAAGGATTTTAAATGAATATTTGGAAGTGAAGGAAGTGAGTATTTATAGGAGTTCACTTCCAAAGTGGGAGAAGTAGCCACTTCCCCCACTTCCAAGAAAAAAACATCAAAAATGAAAGAAGTAAATCCACTTCCTCCCACTTTCCCCCACTTGCACCGAAATGAACGCTCCCTAAATTAATTTGGACTTTAAAAAGTAATACTAATCAAATTTTATATTTTAAAAATTAAAAATATTTGAGTTTAATTAATAATGAAATGTTTATTGTATGAAAAGTAAATTATTGTTTAGAATATTTATCTATAATATATATCAAATTTTATTGAAAATTTTGTAGGGTAATTTGAAATGTTTAGTTGTAGATTATAGTGGTCGTTAAAATTATTGAAGTGAACCAAAAAGTCTTTGATCTAATGGTATTGACTCCACCGCAAAAGGTGTCTATTATGAATTTTCTCACTGTTTAGGATTGAAAATACACCAAACCTAATGATGCTAAAAAAATCTCTAAGTGAGTGCACACGAGTTGAATGATTAATTTTTAATATTATATTGCATATGTTCATCACACATGGCTTTTACACTTTGTAAAAATTTAAAAAAACTATTCAAGTAATTTCAAACGCTTCTAATATGTATTTCTAAAAATGCGACTTTTGTGAAGTATGTCAAACCCTTTTTTTTACATATTCAAAAGATAGACTTTGTGAAATATTTGGAGAATATTATTGGGATCTAGGATTACATCATAAAAAAGGTGACTGAAATATTTGAAAAATATGCATAGCAATTATATATGCCATTCTCATCATGCTTGGAGAAATTTATGTGGAGGTATTGATTGAAAAGGGCGTGGAAGTCAACCCACTTGAAACTTGAAAACAACTTTACTATGTAAAGATGTTGAAAGATAGAATAATTCTCAATGAAGAATGAAGAGTACTTAAAAATTAACTTATTTCTAGTTTATGTATACAGATACATATATTATGCTTGTGCATTTTCTCTGGGACCTAGTGGAGGTCTTTGTATACGGATTGGTTCGGATAGAATTATGATGAAATTTGAAAAAAAAAAAAAAAAAGGAAAAAACCCAAAGTTATTATTACATGAATATGCTATATGCATGCGCCTATGTATATAAGCACATGTCATCTAAAGTCCTCCACAAATTTTGAATCTATGGACATATCCCAGGGTCTGTTGGATCAATATCTAGCGAGTGATGATCCCATAGACTCGAGTCTCTAGGATCTACTATGGAGCCGAGACGTGGTTACACAAAGAACCATGTCTTTTGTTTTAAAAATAATTTTTAAAATTATAATAATTTTAAAAATAGTAAAATAATTAAAAATAAAAAGAAATTATTTAAAAAAAACGTGGCCGGCAAATACATCTCGGTTACATGGTTGATCCCACGGACTCCGAGCACGTGAGATTATTTCACATATCCAAGGAACCCCTTTTTCTAACGTGTTCCCTCCTACTTCTAAACGTCCGCCCCTCACCACCTACCAACTTCTTATGGTACTAAAGTATTGTTTTCTATTAGGGGTGTAGAAAACATTCTTTGTAGATGTTCGTAGATGATGGAAAGCAAGAGAAAGAGATATTGAAAGGGATGGGTAGGGTTGGAATGTAATGAGAGAAGCTCGCAGGGGGAGGAGCAAAGGATGAGGAAAGGAGAATGAGGGGGCAAGAAGAGAGGAGAATTTAGGGAGGAGAACAGAGGGAAGGAAGAAGGGGGCAATGGCGAAGGAGAAAAGAATTAGAGGGAGGGGAGATACTGATAGGGACGAGTGAGGTTAAGATGTAGTGAGAGAAACCCGTGTTGTGCTAGAAGGGGGAGATGAGTGGCAGAAGAAGAGGAGAAGAGAATTAGGGGAGAAGGGGAAGACGCTGAAGGGATGTACAGGTGGGGTTGGGATGTAGTGAGAGAAGCTTAGGCCCTCTTGGAGGAGGGAGGGGGATTTGGGGTCAATAGATGTGTAATACCTGTAAACAAAAGTCTTGTTTGCACTAAACAAAACTCTGAACTTATATTGATAGTTAAATTCAAATACAAGGAAGCAAGCTCACTGGAATTGCTTGGCTTCTATCTTACAAACAGGGGATATATATATAGGCTAAGTTAAGTAACGTAAGATCGTAGAAACAACCGACAAAACCTAATACATAAGTAACCAACCATCATCACCAACACAAAACCTTTTCACTCAACTTAGACCAATCACTTTGACTCTTCACGCAGAGCCATTCTTCTTGAGCTTCGAACATCACCATGCTTCAATAGACTCTTCATGCAGAGCCATTCTTCTTGAGCATCATCATTAATCAACATCCTCTCCTTGTTCCAAGCTTCTTCAACCCAAGAGCAACCCGAAGAGTTTCAAATTTCGGACCCGCCAAAGCCTTTGTGAAGATGTCACAAGCCTGTTTACTTGTATTACAATACATTACCTTAATTTCTCCATTGCTCACGAAGTCACGGATGAAGTGAAACCGGGTGTCGATGTGCTTAGTGCGCCCATGTAATGAGGGGTTCTTTGTTATAGAAATGGCCGATTTGTTATCACGGAATATAACCGTTGAATCTCTCATTTCTTCATTCATATCCTTTAAGAGTCGTTTTAACCAAATGGCTTCACAAGCCGCCGCGGTTGCGGCGATGTATTCGGCCTCGGTGCTTGAGAGAGCGGTGATGGGTTGCTTCTTTGAGCTCCAAGCCACCGCGGTAGAGCCGAGTAGGAACACCCCCCGAGGTGCTTTCCGATCATCCCGTGACCCTCCCCAATCGCTATCAGCGAAGCCCAATAATTTGAACTTGTCTCGAATGAGAGTAATGCAATCCATACTCCTTTGTTCCAAAGAATGTAATGCAGATCCTTTTTACCGCTCCGAAGTGATGCATGCTTGGCTTTTGCATGAATCTAGACACCATATTAACCGCAAACATTAGATCGGGCCTTGTGTTGGTTAAGTAGAGGAGGCTACCCACAATTCTCCCGTAAATTGAGGGTTCCCGCATTCCCCGAGCCATCATCTAGACATAGCTTCTCGTTGCCGTTCATCGGGGTATTCATGGGGGTGCAGCTCAACATGCCGATTTCTTTAGGAGATCCTCCCGCATATTTGGATTGAGAAACAAATAGACCATCATTTGATTGTCTTACCTCCAAGCCCAGGAAGTATTTCAGCCTTCCCAAGTCCGTCATCTCAAATGTATTCATCATACTTTCCTTGAATTCCAACCTTAGTTGTTCGGATGAGCTCATATATATAATGTCATCCACGTAAATGCAGACTAACAGAATTTCTGAATCCCCTCCGGTTTTCTTATACAGAGTGGCTTCGTTGGAACTTTTAAGGAAGCCGGATCGAGTGAAATAGTCGTCAATCCGGGCCGTACCAAGCCCTTGGGGCCCGACTGAGTCCATACAAGGCTTCGTGGAGTCCCGTAAACCTTTGTTTCTTCTCCCTTTACTATGAAACCCCTCCGGTTGGGTAGCATAGACTTCTTCTTCTAAGTTCCCCGTTCAAGAAAGCCGTCTTCACGTCGAGCCGATAAATCCACCACCTTTATTGAGCTCCAACCGCAAGAAAAATACGAATGGTTTCCATTCTCGCTACCGGGAATAGACTTCAAGAAGTCTATGCCTTCTTGTTGAGCATACCCTTTGGCCACTATGCGTGCCTTCTTCTTGAGCATAGAACCATCGGGATTGTACTTCGCCTTGTATATCCATTTCAAGCCGATGGCACGCTTCCCTTCCGGCAAAGTGGTGAGCTCCCGTGTTTTGTTTTTCACGACAGCCTTCCACCTCTTCATGCATGGCCGAGATCCATCCTTCATCCTTTGCGGCCTCTTCGAATAGCACGGGATCGAAGTAGTGACCGCAAAAGAGCATGAATTGTAAACGCCGCAACACTCGGTACCTCACCGGCGTTCCCCGGTTCTTCCGAGCTTCCCCGTGTTTCATGAGGGGTCAAAGGTAAGACTTGAGTGGGAGTCACCACGTGTTCTCCGTTGTTATCATTCAACCGCTCGGATCCTTCAATGAACGGATCGATGAACACTCCTCAAAGCCAGCCCCATTATCGAGTATGGCGCACAATTTGATGTAGCCGACTCAACTAAGCTTGCCCAATCCCAAACAGAGATTCTCCGAGAATTTAATATCCCCGCCGATGTGTACGCGTTTCGTATCGGATCAAACACCTTATAGGCTTTTGATTCATCCGAATAGCCAATAAAAAACTCGTTTGTTGACTTGGCGTCCAACTTGGACCGAGACCGTTGGTCAACCAACAGAATAAACGCAACCGAATACTCGAAATGGTCAACGGATGGTCTTCTTCCCGGTCAATGCCTCAAACGACGTCTTTTTCTCTAAAGCGCCGTCGGAGAGCGGTTCAAGAGATATACGGCCGTAGAGACCGCTTCGGCCCGAGTTCGAGGGTACCTTCATTTGAATCAGCAGCGGCCTTGCCATCTCCGTCACGGTGCGGTTCTTCCGCTCGGCCACCCCGTTTGTCCGTGGGGTGCGCGGTGCCGTGAGTTGGCGTTTGATTCCACCCTTCTTCACGAAGTGCTTGAACTCCAAGGATGTGAATTCGCCTCCCCGGCCGGGCGGAGCGTCTTGATGGGCAAGCGTGAGCCGCTTCTCTACGGCTAGTTTGAAAGTTTTGAACTTTTGCAGAGCTTCCGACTTGTTGCCGAGAAAGTAAACCCAACTATATCCGGAAAAATCGTCGCTATCAAGAAGTAATACCGATTACCTCCAAGTGAAGGAGTTTTCATAGGCCCAACTAGATCCGCATGGATTAATTCCGAGGAGCCACCGCTCGGACGCCCGTCCCTTTGGAAATGAGTGTCGGGTTTGCTTGGCCAGGTGCAAGCTTCACATTCTCCTTTGAAATTTATCACCGGAAGTCCATTCACAAGATGCCGTAATAGGTTCATATTCTCGAGTGTGAAGATGACCATACCTTCGATGCCATAGCTCGTAGACATCTCCTTCTCCTTGTGTTACATGAGCAGAGGCCATGTTACCGGTTTCAAGAGGATAAAGCCTATGGTTAGTCATGTGAGTTTTGGCCACCAAAGGATTTCGTCTTAGCTTCTCTCACAAAGGCATTCTCCTTCCGAGAATTGTACTTCAAATCCCGAAGCTGCTAGTTGTCCAACGCCGAGGAGATTGTGAGCTAGCATTGGTACATACCGGACGCTGGAAGAAGCCGCTTTGGCCCGAGCTTGATCGCAGTGTTACCGAGCCAACTCCAAGAGCTTGAAGAGTGTGACCATCACCAAGCCCGATTGTTTGAGGAGGAGTTTCTTTAAGGTGGACGAAGAGACTCCGATTCCCCCGACATGTGGTTAGAACAACCACTATCAATGAGCCACATCTCACCGGCCGGGCTTTGAGAGCCGGCCATAAAGAGTACTCCTTCTTCCACTTCCTTCTCTCGTTTATGCTACATTGGCCCGCTTATCTTTATACCAACGATTGTGACTTCATATGCCCAAACTTTTTGCATATGAAGCACTTGGATGCTCTTGTGAGGTTTAGACTCGAGTTTTGAGAGATTTCGGACGTTCTCCCTCGTCCGCGGCCTCGGCCTCGGCCCCGGCCTCTATAAACACCTCCACGTCCACGACCCCTCCCCCGGGAGTGATAGCTTGGTCGAAATGGAAGAGTGTGAACGTGCAAGGCCCTCTCGCCGTCCCCATCCTCGCCGCCGTTGAGGATGTCTTCATGACTTTTGAGCGAGCCACAAAGTTCATCAACTGTGAGTGTGTTCAAAGTTGCGAGCTTCAACAATGGATGAGACGACGTGAGTGAATCGTTTGGTGAGGCCGCGAAGGATCTTCGCGACCACCGTCTTCTCTCGGAACTCCTTCACCAAGTAGACGGATGCGATGAACGACATCGAGCACTCGAGTGACGAAGTCCTCAACCTTCTCTCCGGGCTTCATTCGAAGTGAGTCAAGAGTTTGTTGCAAGGAGTGAATCTTGACGGCATAATTGTTAGAGTTGCCGTGATACCGAGCTCGAGCATGTCCCACGCCCGTTTGGCCGTGGCCGCCTCGGTGATCCGGAGAAGCACGCGTTCATCCAAGTTTTGCCGGATTATGGCTAGTGCTTTCGCATCCCTTTTGATAACATCCCGAAGGCGATGGTGGTCGCCTTCCCGCCGAATCCCTTGTCTACGATTGTCCAAAGATCTTTGGAACGGAAGACTATTTTCATCTTGAGTTGCCAAAGGTTATAGTTCTCCCCCTTGAAGAGGAGAACGTTGGTGGGAAGTGAAGACGAAGTACTGAAACTCTCGGCCATCTCGATACCACTTGTAAACAAAAGTCTTGTTTGCACTAAACAAAACTCGAACTTATATTGATAGTTAAGTTCAAATACAAGGAAGCAAGCTCACCGGAATTGCTTGGCTTCTATCTTACAAACAGGGGGATATATATATAGGCTAAGTTAAGTAACGTAAGATCAGAGAAACAACCGACAAAACCTAATACATAAGTAACCAACCATCATTAGTCAACGCAAAACCTTTTCACTCAACTTAGACCAATCACTTTGACTCTTCACGCAGAGCCATCTTCTTGAGCTTCTGAACATCACCATGCTTCAATAGACTCTTCATGCAGAGCCATTCTTCTTGAGCATCATCATTAATCAACAATACCTAGTCTTTTTTACCTTTGCACCTAGCATTACTATAGTTTCAGCCCAGCCCGTTACCATTTAATTGTAGCCAATATAGTGGAAGAGCAACTTAACAATTTCTTATTTTATTGTAGCAGTTAATGGAGCAATGCATGAGTAAACTCTTAAAACCTTTGTTTTTCTTCTTTTTTTTTCATCCACCACACCGAGTATGACCTAGGAGAATGAGCGGTGAATTTTTCACCATCTTCTTTTTCAAATTTTTTTTTTTTCAATTTTTGGTATCCATTCTTGTCATGCTATGCTATAGCTTGAGTTATCAAGATTTTCTTGGCTTTTTCATGCTTTTATCTCCCATGATCTTCGAGTTTTATACAAATCTTCACTCATTGAATTCCATGTCCGGAGTCCTTTAGTTGATGCATGATCCTACTTAGATTGGTAGCTTGGATCTCATAGCTTGGTAACCTTGCACTTGAAATTATGTTATTTTGGTGATGGGCTTGATTATTAGCTCTCATGCTTGCTTAGATTTAGAGTGATGATCATGGATATGATGGAAGTTAAAATCGAATTTAAGGTCGTTGTATAGGTAATCATATGTGGTAGCTTGCATTCTATTTTTTTAGCATATGATTGATGATGCCCACAAAATGTTTGATCTAATGTTTATGAGAAGATTTGCTAGAAGAATGCATTTCCTCATGTTTGTGTTTCATGTTCTTTTGTTGTCGTGTGGTTTTATGAGCATAGGTGGGAGGAAATTTGGCAAGTGGTTTAGATTGATGACGTATAGCTTAAATATGTGTTTACCATACATATTAATAGAAGTTGCACGCTTGAAGTGTTTCTCCAATTCTATGTGGATACTTGGGCTCTATTATGTTGTTCCTTGCAAGTATTGCAAGAGCTTACTCATCATTTTTTTTGTTTGGGATTACATGTGAAAAATTTATTAGTTATCTTTAAAATGTAATTTTATTTGAACAGATATGAGTGCCATACCCCTATATCTGAATATTTGAATGCAATTTTATTTATTTTTGTATGTTGTTTACATTTGGCTTGATGTGTTTCTTTGGTAACCGGGAGACTAGAGCTCCGCCTATTGCAATTGGGGTCCTCACGATCCTACCTATTAGAGGCAGCGTAGGCAACTAGTATATCTGAACTTTAGAAGGTAAGGAGAAAACCTAATGGTAAAACTGGTGGGGTACTTCTAGTGAACTGAGACACCATGATTCACCACCTTGTGATCTCCATAGCTAGTGCTAAGGGTTGTAGCCCAGTGGGCCCAAACTTAGCAACAGCAACATATTGGGTTAGGCTAATTTCTAGGCAAACCTTCACAACTGATTTATATTATTTCCTTCTTTTTGTTCTTTCAATATTTGGGGTTCAAAAATATGTTTTCTTATTCATGGTTTAACCTTGTATATATATTTGATTTTATTATTTTATTGCTAATTGTCTATCCATTCAATGAGTAATAATTCTGTTACTCATAATATTTTTTTATTCTTAATTTTTAGGCTTGCTCTTTTAGTTTATTGTGTTAAATTCTATCAAGATCCTTGATCTCCTGCATTATATGTTGACTCTTTGTTTGATATTATATTGGAGGGAGACCTATGAGGATGATTTTGGAAAACTTGAATTTATAAACTATCGTGTGGATTTTATACACACCTTGTATTTGAACTTACATTTTGGTGTAAACCCTTTGATTGTTCGATCGATGATTTAGAAAAATATGTATATTTGCGCTTTATTTGGAAAAGAAAACTACGCATAGGATACCATTAGCCTAGTGATATTTGGAGTGGTGAGTTTATTCATCACCTACTTAAGAATACCTCAACAATTGCCACATGCGTGGCCTTGAGTCAAGGTGTGACAATTTTATTGGTATCAAAGCCCTCTTTGTTATTCATGGATTTATTCGAACCGTCCTAGTGGGTCCCCTTAGGTTGGAGCATATAGTTGAGGGGCATATTGAATTAGAGACTAAATTCTTTGTTCCCTGCAATTCTCTTTGTACCAGAGCCATGATCCAACTTTTTCAAATTCTAAAATTTTCTAGACAACTGTACAACTGTCTGTAATCCTTTTTTTCATGATTGGCCTCAGTTGATTGTCAATTGTGGTATTCCCATTCTTTCATTCTTTCCTAACACCATGTCTAGTACTAACAAGAGTCTCGAGAAGAAAACTATCAAGACCACTGATCCTCGATCTCCATATTATCTACATTCATGAGACAACCCTAGAATTTTACTAACCAACATGATTTTAGGAGGCGAAAGCAACTATGATAGTTGGTGAAGTCGATGTGGAATGGGTTGAAAATAAAAAAAATATTTTCTTTTATTGACAAAGCTATAATGAAACCTACTAATGAAAATTTTGATGAAGTATATTGTTTGGGAACTTGCAACTCTATGATAAACCTCAACTCCAACTATTCATGTCGTACTTTGATACTGCCATGGGCATTGTGGGTTAACTTGAAGGAACATTTTTCAGCTGAAAATGTATCTCATATCTATCAACTTAAGTCTGGTATGTCCTTCACCAAACAACAAGGAATGTCCATTGTTCTCCAAGTTTTGTACATAAAAATTAGGCATGTACCATAGCTTGTTCTCCAAGTTTTGTAAATTTGTGCTATATATATGGCACCATTGTATACAAATAGAGTTAGGCAATGATTTTCTTCATTCTTTGCTCTTCATGCATCAAAGCAACGAGTTAAGTACCATTTTGCCATTAAATCATCAAATAAACATGCCAATTGTGTGTGATTATGATAACAATACATGTATGCTCATGCACTTATATGTAATTCTCCTAACAATGTCTTTATTCTTTCAAAACATAACCTTTCAACCCCTTTACTCTTATTCCTCCTTGGTCCTACTTTTGAAAATGAGTCATCCAAGTTCATGACTAAAATTCATGTCAAAGGAACTCATGACCTTTAATTGAATGAAGTTCTTGCAGTTCCTATTTGTTTCCTTAATGATATACTGGGATGATTGGGTGAACAAATTAAGCCTTGTCACCTATTTAGTTATTAATATATTAAAATACCAATTGAGTTGGAAAAATTTGTGATGTGGCTTTCTTTATTATTAATAGCATGAAGAAAAGCAAATGGCATCTCAAATGAGAGGGGAGGACGAGGGTCATGCTTAAGCGAACGGAATGAGAAGGCTTTGGCTTTGGATCCAAATTAATAGGTGGCGTGGCTCGTTTGCTCATGTCACTCCCCTTGTGTGAAGCGTCGACAAACAGCCACATACTTACAAAGCCGAGACCAATTAGATATGCAAGACCTCAGAATTTGTCTCACACTGGAAAAACTTTCCTGAAGCAAAAGAAGCTATAGCATACGAAATACAAAAGTTCACTAACAAAGTTTCAAACAATAATTATTCAAAAAATATAGAATTCCAAGTCAACAAGAAATGATTGCTTACTAACTTACTAAAACTAGACGACGACTTGCTCAATGACCCCGCTAAGCTGCCCACAAAGTAACCCCTAATGAGAGGGTTAGTGCATATTAACTGGAGACAAAAAAAACATTTTTAGATCAAATATTTAATGTTCGCAAAAATAACAGAATATCGAAGTTCAGACTGAGGAAATACAGAATAATCCACCAAGCAAAAATATTAAACATTCACATGATCCCACCTTTCGTATATCAAAATAAGCCAATTATTTCCAAATCAAATAACCTAACAAATAGATTGTAAAATAAATTATAATGGATAAATTTATATAACTCAGAATATATAACCTACATAGTTTATAGAAAAACTGAATAAATAAATAACCAAACATTTAGTAAATATTTAATAATTTAAAAGAATATAATAATAAAAACTTTAATAAATAAAAATATTCATAAAAAATACAATTATTAAAAATAGTAAAATAAATAATGAAAGTAGTAATTTAGATAGTGTAGAAAAATATATACTCATAGTAGAATTTATATGTGATTTACTTATCTGACTTATGCTAGAAATCCTAATCTGTCACCAACTCGAGGTTTTTGGACGGGTCTTAAATTTGAGAAAAAAAAAACCTATTAAATCATCAAATAACCTCAAGAGGCATATAAGAAAATTTTCAAGACGCAAATGATGCTACTAAGGTTAAGGGCTAATAAGCAATGGTGTAGTAAAAAGAGATTTCGGAAGAGTATAAAGGCAAAAAGGGTCAAGCTATTGTTCTATTTTTTAAATTAGGATTCTTTCAAAGGTATAATATCAATTATCAAATATAAAGGAGATATTCCAACATGAACTATTCCAACATGACCATTGAGGACTAAAAATGGCATACTTTGTCTATCATTCTTCAAATTACAAAATTCTTTTTTATGAAAAAACTAGACAAATATGACATATTCAAAATTCACACCGATTAGAATACTATTAAATTTATAGCATACATTTGAATATTCATCTATTTCGTAAACCAAGAAAATCGAGATATGACTCTTTTAACATGCATATCTCTCAAAGCATATATCCTTAAATGACATGATATTTTAGGAATAGATAGTTATTAAAAAAAAAATAAACAACTTCCTTATTGTGTACCTTGCCGGATTTAACCTCTACATCATGAAAATGTTAATCAATCTTCAAGTTATGCACTTGAATACTATTTGCGAAATAGCTACACTAATATGGCGGTATCCCATAAACTATAGGTGCATAAAATCTGAAATTTTACAAGCAACTATCTGACATCAAACCCAATAATTTTCTTATTTTTCACTTTACCCGATTCAACCTCTAAAATCATGAATTATCGCAGTCAATCTTCAGGTTTTGCAAAGAATATTATTTTACAGAACTGCACTCATAGGGTTATATGTAAATTACAATGTATAAAATCTGAAATTTTGCGGTTACTAATTAGTTGATGTCAAACTCTAGAAAAAAATCCCTATTATAAACTATGCAGTATAATAAGAACTAAACATTAAACGAAACATGATTTCTCATATCAAGCTATACCAAATAAAATCTATAATCACTTACCTCACACACACCGAGTTATGAGTTCACAATGGAGGTTTATTTTATTAAAACAACTTATGCGGAAGAATCAAAATTGCTTTTTATTTTACATAGATGATTTGAGTCAAAAATTTGACATCTACTATTGTTTTACCAATTGTTTATATGAAATTAATTTTATTTTTTTAGATATTCACATGAATATATAGTAGTGGAATCAAGACTTTTCAGCATCTATCTCCAATGAAAAAAAGTGTGATAACATAACCACAATTTGAATATACATACTGAAAAACATAAACCACAATTTAAATTACCATTATTGCGAATGTAGGACATGAAAGCTACCAAAAAAAAAACTATATTTCACAAATTTGGATTTTATCAAAATATTGTATAATTAATTCCTCTCAATATAAACAACCAAACTATTATTTATCCACTCTAGCATGCATATAATGATAATAACTAATATATATTTCCTCTGCCACATCATCAAGATAAACCTTTTTTATATTGCTAAAATTTGTCATAAAACCACATCATCAACATTAAAAATTTTTTAATTACTAAAATTCTTTATAAATGTAATTGCATTTTTATTTTTTAATTAAAGTTTTGAAATCCCAGTAATTTTTTAAAGTAAAAGATAAAGTTTTAAAAATGATGCAAGCATGACTTGAACCTGGGTTGGCATCCATATATATATATATATATATATATATAGTCAATCCGTTGACTATTGGATGAGTATTGTGCATTTGGAAACTTAGATAGCTAAAAGAAATTCACTTTTTATTCGAAGTTCAAATAAGTTCAAGTGCAAAATGTGTGTTTATTTGGGTGTAAGTGGGGGAAGTGGACTAATTTTTTTTCTCATTTCTGATGTTCTTTTTCTCTGAAGTGGGGAAGTGGCCACTTTCCCCACTTCAGACTGAAGTGAGTTTTTAGTTATAACTTATTTCAGCGTTTTTTACACCGAAGTGGGGGAAGTGACATCACTTACACCAAAATGAACAGTGAAAAAATGACCACTTAATGGAAAAACACTTTTTGCAAAATGAACATAGAAAGTGATAGAAATCATATCACTTCCACCATTTTCCATCACTTCAGGGAACTGACACTTTCTCCACTTCCTGACTTCCTCCCATTTACACCGAAATGAACACAACCAAATATTCACTATTAAAAATAAAAAAAAACTAGGATTCTTTTTAAAAAAAATTGAGCAGGAAAAGTTTTTTAGAATAATATAAGATAAGGTAACCACAACATCTTATGATAAACTGTTGATGAATATTACCTCCGGGTTCATCTTTTCAATGAAAAATAACCATTTATTTATGTCAACAAAATAAACAAATATATAAATTAGAAAGTAAATAAGTAAATAAACAAATGCATAGCTGAGTAATTAAATAAATGAACAAATAAGAATTAAAATTTAATAATTTTAAACAATTAAGAGATGGATCCACTTATTTTTTTAAATCTCAAAACAAAACTCCAAATTTCACAAACTTTGTCTATTTCTAAAGTTGATTATTGATAATTATAATTTATTCACCCCAATAGTTTTTTGTTGATAAAAACCGTAATTTCCATATTATTATTTAAAATTGATTATTTATATTTAGAGGGGCATATATATATATATATATATAGTAGGCCAGTATGACACGTGTCAAGCTACCATGAAAATCTTTTTCATCAATAAATAAAATATTATAATATTAATCAATATTGAATATTTATAATATAGCGTATTAGGTTAAATTATATAAATTTATCAAATTAAAAAATTAATAATGATAAATATCATATCTTATGTTTTGAATTATTAAATTTATATTTTAAAATAGTTTTTAAAATATAAAAATAGGTTAATATATCTATGATAAATTAAAGTTTTTTATTTAAGAAATTATACTATTATCAACTTAATACTGATCAAACCCACACTATATTTAATGTTGTATTATAAATTTAAAATCAAATTATAATTTAAAATATTTATAATTTTAAAAAATATTGATAGTTTCAAAAAATTATGGAAACTTTAATATAGAAATATCCAGCTTTAATTAATTGTAGATTATTTGAGGGGTTGTACTGCAACAACATGAAAGTATTTGTGATTTAGTTTTAATTTAATTACAAATTATTGGAGGGAGTCATGTAGTGCAAAACCACAAAGGTATATGCAATTGAGTCCTAAATTAATTGTGATTTAGTAAGGAGAGCAAGGGGTTGTTTCAAATTAGATTTTGGAAAGCCAAGAAGTGGTTTATAATAAGTTAAGTCCTTCTAGGTTCAGAAAAACTTATTTGTATTGACTTTTTTGCAAAAGTAGAAACTGATAAAAAAGTTGAAATACTGTTTTTCATAAACTGGTCATGTGGTGCTTTTCGAAAAAACACTTTTCAGAATCTGTTTTGGGGTGATGAATTACTAAATTAGTTTTATGAAGTCATGAATTGAGTGTGTTTTTATACTTTTTCCCTAATTTTTTCACATCCATAATATTTTTCACTATCTCTAAACTCCCTTTCAAGTTTTCTCTTACCTCTTTTCACAACAACAATAACAATAACAACAACAATAATTATTATTATTATTATTATTATCGTTATTGTTATTATTATCATCATCATCATTACTATTGTTGTTATTATCAAGGTTTTCAGACCCGGACCGGGCATCGACCCGGAAAAGGTTAGGGGTCAGGGGTCAAGGGGTTAAAATTTTAAAAGTATAAAGGCCCAGTTGTCCAAATTTTCTAGGTCGGATCCGGCCAGGATTTAAATCCGGACAACTAGACTATGTCCGGATCTCTATTATCTTGATATAAGATCAGCAGTGTCTTAACTGTCTTAGGGACCAAGAATCACAAAAATTTCACTCTCAAGAAAAACATCTTGAGAAATTAGTCGGGTCCATCCCCTCCAAACAATCACTCATTACTTATTTTTAGAGAAAGATAACCAATACCAAGTTTTACCTTACAAAAGAGTGTTTTCTTTATAAATCACAAGATCTTTTGAAATAACCTTTGTTTTTCTATGAAACTTTAGATTTTAATGAAAGTATAACACTTACGTAATGTAATGAACTGGTTAAGCACCTGCCAGACCTGCCACAAGGAGGGCTAGTAGCTTAGGTGGCTTTTAAGTTTTTTTGAGTGTCAATATTTTTATTTACCAAATGATTTTAGCATATATTCTTAAGGCATGTAGAAAAAAAATAAAAACTTTCACATAAAAAACTACATGTTTTGGAGAACATAAGCCATAAAGGGCTTTTACCCCTCTATTTACTAACTTTACTAGCTTCGATACCACGGAAGGGGAGAGGTATGCTTTCTTACAACTATAGGATTGTGAGAATTATCTGAATGGGAAAAGAGAAGCTAAGAAAGTTTGTTAGATTAGAAGGCTGGGAGAGATTGTGGAAATTCACGAGTGATTTCTCAAAAGTAATTATTTTCATTCTTACCTCAAATGGAACCATAAGCTTCTCCTTATATAGGAGAAAATATCCTTAGTTTAAAATCATGGGTTTAATTTTAAATATTTAATATGATCATACATTTCAAAATTTTGTTTACTTCCATTAGTTTAAAATGTTGAATTTGATTATTATTTGATACAAGATTTGATACAAGACTTTGAAAATATTGATTAAAATGTTGAATTTGATTATTATTTGATACAAGATTTGCAACATATGGTTATTTTATAGCTTTACATGGTGTTTGGAAATAGAAGGAAAAGTAATGGCCCATTTTGTCATGCCCCGACCCTAGCCGAGCACGTGGCAATCGCCATGACAACAAGGAGTGGGTCCCACTCCCCCATCTGCGGGTCAGCGCTTTGGCTTAACACAAACCTGCTAACACCAATTACTAAAGAAAGAGATAATATCAACAACAAAAAAACATAATAGGGTTCCCTTACACTAGGGACCCTACATACAAAAAAAATCAATAACCGTATAAGTTAGGATTTTCCAAATACAACCGGAAAGTACAAAACAAGCATAATACATAAAAGTCAAGTCCAATGGATCGGTAGAGTTTACATGCACATTCCAAACTAATCTAGAAAAAGAAGGAAAGCTTGGATCACTTTACCGGGCTGGCCAGTACAACCAAATCCAACATTGCAACCTCGACCGTTACCACTAGCGTAGCACGAAGCTTTCAAGTAAAAGACTAATCAAGTAAAAGACTAATAAGGTATTTTATTGCACACAAGATAGTTCCGGTGTTCTTCTCTCGATAATCCCTTTACAAAGACTCTAGGTTAATTTATAAGTGATGGACCGACTTTCAAACAAACTTACATTGGAAGTTAACTTCCTAAGAAAGAAAAATCAAACTTGCAACCAAAGCAAAGTAAAGCAAACCACTCAAGTGCTTTTCCAAAAGCATCTTGATTATTGTCACGAAAAGGAAATAAAGTAGAGAAAGAGTACTGGGATCTACCCCACCTTGAACCTATCCCTTGCACTTTATTCCTTCATATGGTTGGAGATCTCTCAAACAGTCTTTCCAGGTTGGCCGGTAGTGACTAAAGTTGAGAAATCTTTACACTACGCTAAAGTAAAGATTCTACCTTACTTTGCTATCCCTCCATCATATTGACGAGGTTGTGCTCCTCCACGTCATCGATGATGAGGTGTTCAGGCGCATGTCCTGTTGGCGCCTGTGGTACTGCAGCATCCTCAGGTTCAGACATTTCTTCTGTTTCTGAACTCGGAGTTGCGATGTTTTGGTAGTTCAATCCCACGTGCGGGATGCTAAGTCGACCATAATCTCTGAACTTAATTTGTTGCGTCCATGCCATGACGCTCTTTAAGTGATGTTCTATCATCTCATCTTGTTTGAGGAGGTGTGGAAACGGGCTGAAAACTGTGAAAAACTGTGGGTCTATATACATTTTTATTACCTCGGCTTCCAAGATCAGTGAGACCCTGGTGGGTTCCTCCATGGTAGGGCCTACTTTCTTCCAGTTTGTAGTGAGGGCACATGCCCTCCAAAGGCTTAACTGCTGGATGATGTTGTTGTTGTTTTGAACTGCAGCTGGGCCTCTTGCATCAATGTCGTCTTGGATCAAGCGGTGATGACGAAGGATAGATACTTTGATGAGATGTCGGGCCTCATCAGGATAACTGGACTGCAAGGCTGGTGGGATGGAGTTGATCTCCAAGTTAACGTACCGTTCTCCGGGTGGCACCATCTTGCATAGTTTTCGAAGTACTGCTGCGAACTGTTTGTATTCTTGAAATACGTCTACCTGACGTACCTCCGTAATAATCACTCGGGAAATAAGCCCATGTCTGAATAATGAGATGAAGGAGAAGGGGACTTCTACTATTATTGTATCTCTCCATCTAGAGACATTGATTGAACATCTGTAGATAGCAAAGGCTCGATCACATCTATAGGTTGGGTTCTTGTGCTTGTTACCTTGGAAGGCAATTCCTGCAAGTGCCATTCCAGGTGGGCTGATTGCGTCTTCTGCCATCTTATTTAATTCTAATGCTTGGTTCACAAATTCCTCATCCAAGTGTTGTAGCACCTTCTGGAATACTACATCTTGGACTTGTGTTAGCTCTTCGAGGATTTCCTCAAGCTATCGTACCTTTTCTTTTCTACTGTATTCAATCATTTTGTACAGGACCTGTATTTCGTCCTGCTATGGTACTCTTCAGTTTGTTGAGTTCTTTTTCCCGGATCCTCAGATATGTTTCGAGCTGCTTGATCCTGCACTCTTGTTCGACTAAGAAATCCACCGTCTGCGGCTTGAAAGGCAGTGGGGCCCTTGTCTTTGCTAAGGGCAAAGGCACGTGCTATTTTTTCATTGATTTTCTGAAAAAACTCGGCTAATTGATGAAGCAATCTAAGTAGTGCCTTCTGGTCTCTGCGGTTGGCCCACAGATTATTGACCATTACCTGCTGGTGGAGGTTTAACACTGCTTTAGTCTTGAAATACATTGGTGAGTCTACTGGGAACATAGGAAGGTTGAGTAGCGTATCAAGTGAATACACCGGTTGCGGAATTCTTGATGATGGCGCCATCTAGCTAAGTGTCCTTGCTGTCATATTTCTTTTAGCTCTCTCGGAAATAAGGATTTTAGGTTTCAAAGCCTTACTTGTTTGTGGAGTTGTAGTATCACTCATTGCTTGGTTTCAATTTGGAAGTAGGGCTTGGTATTTATAATACAGTGGTCTGGTCACCCCAGATTCTCCCCATAACCGGAAAATATGGGCCTACTGGTTTCTGTAGCCACCATCCGAGTTAAAAAATGAACGAATCCGTTGTTTTCCGGGAAAGATTCTCCGGATGCCACAATACTTAAAGTGCTAAGCAACTTACTAGTCTCTCGTAATCCCCACTTTAGACATGCCGATGGACCATCCTACGTCTGAGGGTCTGAGTGTAGGGTGCCATACCTTAACTGGCGCGGTCCTCAAAGCTTTCGTTCACCATCCTGCTTAGCTGGTCTGTAACGAAATTATTAGTAACTTTAAATCCATTTCCTACAATAAAGTCTACGAAACATAGCCATCTATTTAAAGATAGCTTATTTTCTGACTTTTTGTGATAAAAGGAAATGATTGCTTGGTAATTTGTTCTTAGTGTAAATTCACTAGCAGAGATAACATACAACTTGAATTTTTCCATAGATTTTATTGCAGCTAATATTTTTGCATCTGTAGTTGTTACTGGAGTGGTATAAGTTCCACTATCGTAGTTGCTTATCTGTTCTTCTTTTGTTGAACTCTCTCTTATGGGCCTGTATTTTAATACAGCTCCACATCCTCCTATCCTTCCATCTGATTCAATAATTAAATATGCACCTTCAGGTGGTAACTGTAATGGTTTTATTTTCATGACTACATCTTTGATCTTCTGGACTAATTTTACATCTTCATTATTGAATCGCCTCTCACCTATTTGCTTTGTTTTCATATAGAGAGGTCCTGCTAACTGGCTTAGGTTAGGAATAAAGTTCCTAGCATAATTTAACTTTCCTAAAAATGATCTAATCTGCGTCAGGTTTTTCAACCTGTCTGGCATATCTAATATGCTTGTAGCTATATGCTTCTGTAATTCTACTTGTCCTTGTCCTATCAGAACTCCTAGGAATTCTATTCGCCTACATCCCAACTTCATTTTATTTTTGGATAAGATCAATCAATTCTGTTTGCATTCATTAAAGAAGACTATAAGATGCTCCACGTATTGATTCAGGGTTGGACTGAATACTAGTATGTCATCTATGTATACTATTATAAAGGGATATTTTCTAAAAATATTATCCAACTTCCTTTGGAAGACTTGTGGGGCATTCTTTAAACCGAATGGCATTACTTTCCATTCGTAGTGGCCATTGTGCATAATGAACGTTGTCCATTTTCTACTTTCCTTTTCCATTTTTACCTGCCAAAATCCACTCTTTAAATCAAACTTACTGTAAATAAATGTATTTTTGATCTTTTGTAAAAGTACATCTTTACTTGGTAACGGATACTTATCCTCTTCTGTGTTATCATTTAATATTTTGTAGATAAAGACCATTCTACTCTTTCCTCTTATTATCTCACTATGTTTATTTACTATGAAAACTCTTGTCCTATGTGGACTGTTGGTTGCTTCTATAATACCTAATTGTAAGAGTTCTTTGATATGCATCTCAAACTCTTGCTGTTCATAAGGCGTTGCCTTAATTACTGGGCATGTTATCCTTAATTCTAGATTGATGATTTCTATTCTGCATTCTTCCTTGGTCCTATCTATGAATTTGACGGGATTCTCACCAATAATGCCTTCATACTTTGGTTTTTCAAATAATGGAGCCAGTCTTTCTTTGACATTACTATGTTCATGATAATCAATTTGTAGCTCACAATGTTCTTCCCACTCTATCTCCTCATGTGTTAAAATATTGGATGTGTATGGAGTAGTTGCTATAACGTCTAATTTCTTAAATACTGATACTAAGTCACCTTGTACAATAATGCCTCCTCGACCGATGTCTTATAAAACCCATTCCTAGAATAAACTGCGTAGGTTTATTTTTCTCGAAAAGGCTTTAGCCATGTAAATGGCAATACATATGTCTGGTTATTAAATTTAACCGTCGAGTCTGCTAACTTCTTGGTTAATACTATATTGTTTCCAAATGCATCATTGACTACCGAGGATTTAATTGTCTCTTCTTAATATCTCGAGAAACTATATCCTGTGATATATAGTTTTTGCTAGCTCCCGTATCTATAATTCCGTCGACAGGGATCTTAAATCCATCTTTAAATTCTATGATGAAGTGTAGATTGAGTAGGTGATTATATCTTCTTCCCTGCCCTATTGTCATTATATCTTCATGGAAATTTTCCTCTTCTAGGTCATCTTTCTCTTCCATGATTACTATTCCTTTTCCTTTGGATTTATAAGAATCCAATTCTTTTGTTGTTGTTTCTAACTTATCTTCTAAATCTCTTATTCGATTCAAGAGTTGTCTAATCTATTCTCTCGTCTATATTATCTTCCTAATATCTTAATGGTATATTTTGCCCCGGTGATTCCCCACCTATACTAGTATCATATTCCTCAAAAGTAAAGTTAAAATGTTTCTGAGCACATCTCCTATAGACTCTGATGTTTGACACCTAAAACAAGTCACTCTATGCTTTAACATGTGAAAGTAAAAGCACTTATTACATCTATTGTTGTTGTTGTACTTAAAGGGTTCAAAGTAGTGTTCACATGGAACCACTTCCTCCATGATGTGATATGTTTCTAATAAAAATCTTGTTTTCTCGATCTAAGCTATACCTTAGGGGTTTTTCTTTACTCATAGATTAAAAGGTAACTCCTCAGTGCTGACATATGGGCCATACCCATAATAAAAATCTCTAATTTCTTTCAAAAATCTGTAAAGAATCATTATCCTTTCATATCTCTGCAAAAATCTCTAATTTCTTTCAAAAATCTGTAAAATTTGTAACATAATCGCTCATAAATATATAGGTTTCTAACTATTGCATAAAGTAATGGTATCGTATTCATTTTAAAATCTTACCATCTTCCCTTATTTTTAAATTTACTATTTTCTGTAAATTCCTTTCCTGTACGAAATCTACTAGTTCTCTGACATTTTCTCCTATAGAGAGTAGATATCCTAGACTTACTATTATAAGGTCTACTGCCTCTAATTTTTTCTTATCTTTATCTTGTTCATTTAAGAATTAAAGAAATTCTTCTTGTACTAACTTTTGATAAACTGACTACTGTTCTGGATTATCTCTATCTATTGTTTGCTTTCCTAAAAAAAATAAACTTCTGTTGTTTACTGATCCAGTCCATCTATCCATTTTCAGGAAGCCATTCTACATTTCCATAGGTATCTTGGAAATCTACTAGGTTCCCAACTTCTTCTAATATGTCCATTTGGTCTTCACCAAAGATACTACATGTATCACTGTCTTTTTCACTATCATTATTATCTAAACTTACTATATCAAATTCATTTGCTAACTCTAATTCTTGGAATAACTTTAATCTTTCCTTATTAACCGTCTTATTTCTGTATTCCCTTGCATAGTGGCCTTTTATACCACATACATAGCATTTACACTTCCCAGGTGGCTTATGTTTTTTAAACTTTTTAACATGATTATACTTGGGCCGTCCTTTTCTATAGTATTGACTCTTTTTCAATCTTTTCCTGGGTTTCTATTCTTTATGTACTGCTGGTATATATATCTTATTGCAGTAACTATAGCTTGAAACTTGCCTAGTGGCTTCAGCTTCTAAACATTAATTCTTAAGATAATCAAAGGTAAATAAGATTGTTGGTCCTATACCAGCAAACTCATCATTCCCCTGGTCTACCCATGCTTTGTAGATTAAATCTCCTAAGGGTTTAGGTAACTTATTAAACCAACGTTTTGTTAATTCTGTGCCCTGAAAAGGCTCTGCCTGTCTTGGCAGCTAGAGCTAAATACATATGGCTAAACTTTACTATTTCATTAAAGCTTGTGATATGTAGTCTTTCTAAATCCCGAGCTGCAACATCTTGTAATAAAGTTTCCCCTCTAGCAGGATTTGTTCCTAAAATAATGGATCTAATTTGATTCGTAATATTATATGGATTATCCGCCATCTTTACCATGTTATGATATTCTTGTGAATATATTATTTTCCAGCTATTCAAAAGTTCCCTGGCGGTAGTCCCTAATAGGTTTTCTATGAAATTAACTGTTGCTAGTTCATCTAACTGCTAAGAAATTCTTCCTATCGCATTCATGGCATCTGATTCCCATCTATCAATGAGTTCAGGCCATTTTTGAGGATAAACCTCGTTAAGATTAACATACTACCTTCATTATTCTCGCCTTGGCATATCTCTTATTACTTCTAAAGGGTCGGGTTTACCTCTACCTTTAGGATATTATCTTTCCTGGTCAAATTGGTGTTTGGATGGATATTGCATTGGCTGTGAAGTCTTTTGGTTGGTTACTACAAAACCTGTTAGTGCTTTGTTCCGAGGGACCGAGGGTCCCGCCTCACTCATGGCTCTTCTCGTTTGTGTTTGGATTTCTTGAACTAAAGGTTGTATTAATGGTTTTTCATGCTTTTTCAACAATGCTTCAATATCTAGTTCATCTAATTGTTTGATAAGTTCATCATTTGTATATTCCATATAAATTTCATCTACTTGGGTTTCTATCTGATCATCGTTTCTTCTAGGCTAATCTCCGTAAGGGTATCTGCATTTTATCAAAAAATGTACATCCTCTATATCTTCTGGGAATTGCTCAAAATCTATTTCCCAGTTGTAATCTGGATAATACTTGTAAAGATCTATTATATATACTTACTTTCTATATTTTGGTATTTCTTTTGCAACTCTGTTTTCCAGTTTTCTAAAAATTGAATATCAATCCTTCGCCATCGCCTAATCAATTCTGTGGTTTTAATGGGTATCCTATGCGGTCTAAGGCATTCATCATACTTTACCCGTTTGCTACTTGGTTCATCTCACCTTCAAGAATTCATTTGCCTTTATTTCTCTTTTCTCTTTCTAAAGCTAAAAATTTCTGATACTATTGTTCCCTTTCCATATTTTCTTTAGTTAACAAATATCTTTGACTTCTTCCAACCATTCATATTTTAACATATGAATTTGTTCCGATACTGTATATCCAGCTCTAACTACATACTTTTGTAAATGGCCTAAATGGGCATCTACTTCTGCCACCGTTCCTTTTTCTAATAAACGATTCATCCGTATAAACTCCCTATCCTATCATACATCTTTTCTAATCTTTTTTCCCTTTTCGTAATCTTTTAAGCTTTCTATTATATTCTCTTCTAATAAGAAATCTTTGAATATGAGACAAGTGTGATAATTGTAACCTGTCTTCATAGTCGGAAATAATTTCTAACTTTTCCTCTATGTATGTTTATACCTCTATTAACCAGAACCATTTTTCATAATATATCTTTTGTCTTAATGTTATCATGTGATAGGGTAGATTATTTGTAAGACTACTAAAGTATTGGCATTTCCTAATTATAGGATCTAACGGCTGAGATTTTAACAGATTCTTCATTTAATAACGAATCCTATTTACTATCTTATCATAATCTTCTTTTAGATTTTGTATTTTTGTTGTTTCATATTCGTAGAATTCTACCTAATCATTTAACACTGTTTCCTTTGCACTTAATCCTAATCTTAAGTAATACTGTGCATATCTTTCTTTTTCCAATGCTTCTTTATAATATCGTCTTCGTTCTATGAAATATTCTAAAAATGTTTCTACCCTTGCTAGCCAATGGTATTTTTGTAAGACTATTCTTGCATTATATGAATCTAAATTCATTTTCTCTAATCGATTACTATGATGTTTCCTCATTTGGATTACTATCTCTAGGTCTTCGATTCTTACCAAGTCCTTCATAGTTCTGAAGTTTCTTCTTCAGGGATATGATCTTCAATTGCTAATCTTTTATTATATTTTGCTACATGGAAGCTTAACCTTGCCATTTGAATGTTCATAAAATTCATATTTTTCGGCCTTAGGGTCATTGGTAATAATGGTTTTATTGTCCATTCTTGACTCCGCTAATGTTTCGAATCGTAGTATTTATTTGGAATTGCTTGAATTCCTTTACTTCCTAAAATATTTTGTTTATATAAAATTTTATGATATCCTGATTTTAATCAAAATGAGTTTATTTAAAAAAAAAAAAATATAAATATTCTAATCAAAATAGGTTTATCTTAATTACATATGTCCAAATTTTAATGTAATTAGGATGTAATATTAAAATAAATAAAATGGATATTATTTGGATATATATATCCCTAGATCAGCCAAGAGCACAGATCTCGAGGCGATCTAAAATATTTAAATTACAAGATCAGCCAAGAGCACGGATCTCGAGGCAATCTAAAATATTTAAATTGCAAGATCAGCCAAGAGCACGGATATCGAGGTGATCTAAAAATTATTCAAATCCCTAGATTGACCAAGAGTACAGATCTCGAGGCGATCTAATATATTTAAATTATAAGATCAGCCAAGAGCACGGATCTCGAGGCGATCTAAAATATTTAAATTACAAGATCAGCCAAGAGCACGGATCTCGAGGCGATCTAAAATATTTAAATTGCAAGATTAGCCAAGAGCACAGATCTCGAGGTGATCTAAAAATTATTCAAATCCCTAAATAGGCCAAGAGTACAGATCTCGAGGCAATCTAAATAATAAAAGAATATATATTCAATTTCTGGGATTATAAAAAATCTCGAGATCTCAAGATTATCTTTGAGTGCGCATCACGAGACGAGATATTAAAAAAAATCAATAAAAGAAATAATAAAAATTAATATATATATATATATATATAAGTAAAAAAAAAAAAAAGAAAGATATGGATAAGGATATGGATAAGGATTAAAAATATATATATATATAAGTAAATCAAAAAAATGTGGATAAAAAGTCTTTCTTATCTCTGATGAACCACTAACTTTAAAAAAAAAATTTATTAATTAAAAGATATATAAAAGAAGGCTGAGAGAAAGAACGAGGGGATTTATTTTTAGAGAGAGAAAAGGAGAGAGGGATTGAGAGAGAGAGAAATTCAGAGAAAATTCGGAAAAAGAGAAAACGAGAGAGAGGGATTCAGGGAGAGGAAAAAGAAGAAAGAGAGGAAGAAGAAGGTTTTAGGTTTCCAGAGTTTTATTTTATTTTATTTTATTTTTCTTTCTTTTCTTCTGCAATATATATATAAAATGAGGCTATCCATCGTCACCGTTTGTCGCCATTGTTGCCTAATGTTGCCGTCGCCGTCATCACCGTTCATCCACTGATAATGCCGACGGTAGTGAGGGTGGAATATCCCTCGCCCCGTCGATATTTCAAAGTAAAAAAAAAGGGAGAAAGATCGCCGCTCGGTCTGTCGCTACCGCTGGTGCCGCTCATCATCGTTGAAGCCGAGGCTAGCGAGGGTGGAATATCCCTAGCTTGTCTCCACTTTGTTCATGGCCGGGGAGGAATGAAAGCGTCAATGCTCTTTCGCTGCATGAGTTTGAGCAAGGGCGATGGAAATAAAAGAACCTGTTGCGCTTCAAGATATCAAATTCTGAAGCTCAATTTGTGATTAAAAAAAAAAATCTAGAATAGTATGAAGGGAGTTGGGATTGCAAGTTCAGGTCCCTGCACGCTCATTTTGTAGAAAAAGCAATTCTTGTGTTAGTTCTTATATGGCTTAAGACCTTGTTGAGGCAAGAGAAGGATCAAGATCAAGATGATGAAACGTGGAATTTGTCCACGGCTGGTGGGATATATTGAAACACTGATAGAATTATCTAGTTTAAACCAAGGAAGACTGGTGCAAAAGCTTTCCAACTGATGCAGATATTTTTTTTTTCATCTATGGCTGTGGTTGTTCCATTATCCTCCCTCTATTCCCTAGCCTTATGAGTGTGGATAACATCCCTCAACCTGAAAGAGTGTTGACACTCTTGAAAGCATCAAAGATAAATAGCAGATGGATGCAGCTTATGTCGCTTTGGAAGATGCTGGTTTTGATAAGATGGAAGTAATTGTCACGAAACAAAGTTGGGTTTCTCTTTGGTGATAATGATGAAGAAGGGGCTTCTATTGAAAAATACAAGGGCCTATAATTTTAATCTGCGCAAGAGACTTTTCAAGAGGAAATGCACTCCTCTCAGACCAAAGCTTGTGACAAAGGCATATATATTTGTTTTGTTTAATGAATATTTGAAACTTGAACAAAATTCAGAGAAGCATTATGGATTATTTAGTGCTAACAGCAGCATTTCACTTAGGTCATCACCGTTTACTCTACCATTAAAGGGTATTCTGGGCTAAGACTGGTCGACATCCTACTCTTTTATTCTTATTGCTTGCAGTGTTATCCTGCTTATAGTATTGGCTTAGGATGGTTGAATTCATTTTCAATATTTTAGTTAATGTGCTGCATCGGAGGAACCAAATTTATTGTCACTTTGGTTCACTCGTCCTTCATATATTCATGCAGATACAAGACACACAAAGCCTGCATTATTGAAAGTTTACTGATGACCATACTATTTTGTGGCTATATGACCCAGCATGAGCTTTTCTTAGTTAATCCCAAGGATTTGCTAATTTTAGCTTATTTTTGTACTATGCCTGCAGAGGAGCATGTGATTGCAGGATGGGCCCAAATGTGAAAGCTGGAGGCACTTTAACCAAAAAAAAAAAAAAAACAAGAATCAAGTAAACAATGCAAAGCTATTCATCTCTTGAACCAATGCTTGGTTGTATAAAATATTTATTTGAAATTAATGTCTGCCTCTTTGTCTATGCTTTTGAACGTGATGCTTGAAGTTCATACACTTATGCTGTTATCAATGGTAAAGCAGCATACCCTAGTGTGAGAACGAATTCGTGGAACTATACCTTGGATGGCACCTGAACTTTAAAGTTGCAAAAGTAATATGGTACCTGAAAAGATTGATGTGGAAGTTCTATGTTGATATTTATTGTGCTTCCATAATCGGAGGTATCTAAAAAATAACAATAGTAAAAAAAATCCACAGCCATACAAGCTTGGAAGCATGCATGACACGATATATTTAGATGCATAGAATGTCCTATGAAATTTAAAGGGACCGTGGTACGAGCAAGCCAAAGCAACAATCCGTGGAACAATAAAAATATTCATTTTAAGACAATAATGATATATATCTCAAGATGGCAACAAGGAATATATATACAAAAAAAAAAGCGGCAAATGAGGCATGCGGCGCGGTGACGAGGCACAGACAATAATATATACATATAAAAGTGATGTAATATATATATATGTAAAATAATAATAATAATAATAATAAAATAAAATAATGAAGTTCAAAATTGGCGGTATGTATATGAAATAAATAATAAACTTTATAGTTTGTAATATTTTGCCTTTACTTGTACTCAATGCCTTTAATCGGAGGTTCCCAAGATTTTAATGCAGGGTAATTAATAATAGAGGCTTGCCTCTATTAGGAATGGAAGAGTCCACAAAATAAAAAATAAAAATAATAATAAAAATATACATTAAAAATAAAATAAAAAAATAATATAATAAAAATAAATTATTTGTGATTCGATATATGGCATGGTGTCTCTTCACGGACACGACGCCGGGGCGCGTATTTTCGATCCCACATATTTGTAATATTTTCTATTCTATTTGTCTTCGGTGTATACTCTATAGTGTTGTTTTTGGAAATGTGACATGTAAATGCTTTTGTAATGGCAATATTAGGTTCCGTGTCTATCATGGTATAGCCTCGGTCCCGACTATCAACTTGATAAATTTGAATAGAGTGCTAAGGGTTATTATATAATCCGGCATCATGTAGGTTACTTCAAAATTGTTATTCATATCTCGCTTCGCTAATCCTATAGTAGATCTTGATACTGAATCTATATGCCTTATATCTACCAAACTAAGCATTATTTTTGTGCCTAATCCTTTCCTATGCATTCTCGTTATTCCTAATAATACCATACCTAAATGCATTACTATATATCCTTGACTTACCAGACTTATCATATGATTCCCGTGTAATCAAGTCTAGTGCTATTTGAGTTTTATCATTAGGGCGGCACACTTGTACTTCATCTTAGTGTTCATAAATTCTATTTGAATAATCAAAGAAGCCATGTTTGTATAAATGTTCTCCTAGCATTAAGGATAGATTTTCATCTCTTAATCACCTTACTTGTTCTTACCGGAGATAAAGTCAGTTTCTATCCTATTTATATGTTTTACTAGAAAAATTGGAAACCTTCGTACTTTATCCCTACTCTGGATAATTTGGGAATTTCATGGCACACCTTCGTCCATTATTTAACTCCTTTCGGGAATCTCATCCTATATTGCTGAGGTTTCTCTAATTCTTCTTGTGTCCATACTGCAAAAGGGCATATCTTCTTTAACTGTGGTTTTACTTGTACTAATTTGGATATTTTTTACTAACTTACGCAATTCTTCGATATCACTTTCTTGTACCTTTCTAGGTATCCGATTTTTGATATAATCTATATTAGTTATAAAAGTATCCATTTTAGTTAACCGAGCTTTTATCGTAGTAAGCTTCTTCATCATACTATCTAATTTAGTTTTTAAGTATGCAAACATTGCTTCACTCATCGGTACTTGACCTCCAGGGAACATGTGCAACCGAGTCCCTTTAAGACTTCGGAGAAGTAACCGGACTATGTTGGGCCTCCCTTGGTCCTTGTAACTTATGAGTTCCTTTACTTTGGCCGATATATCGATAAATTTACTATTGATCATACTCATCATCTTCTAATAATATTCCTATACTTCTTGCTTCTTGCAAGCAATCTTCTACTAAGATGGCTAGAAATTTGATGATTAATATGATTAATAATAAGTAATACATGATGTTGATATAATGATATGTGGTTTTCCTAAAATTTAAACTGAAAATACTTCTTCCTAATTTTACTTGAAAAATGTTTTTTTTTAAAGACTAATAAAACTGAAAACAAAGTACTCAACTAAAAATATCACTTGTCTTCCGAAAGTTGTTCGCCTTATACAAACCTAGGTATTCACAGGGCCTTGGGCTTTCATGGAAAAGATTAGAGTTCTCTCAAGACGAATTCTCTTGGTTGTTCTTACCAACTACGGGTAGCTCCTCACGAGTCCAACGAAGTTTGTGATGAGTGGACGAGTCACCAAACCGGTCCCATTTCCGGTTTTCTTCCATAAAAAATCTTCCGCCAAGTTCACATGTCCTATCATTCTTGGGTGACAAACGAGGTCCTACCACACTTTGCCTCTCTCAAGCCAAGCACCTTTTCACTCTCATAGACCTTAACGGCTTCTTTTCAAGGAATACTAGTCGAAACTAGCCCAATCAACAACTCGGAGCTTACTTCCCCGAAAACAAGTGACTTACAAGCCAAATAGCCCAAAGAACAAATAAAAGAATAATTCATGAAAACTCTAGATAGTTCCGGGGAAGTTTAGGAGATGGAGAAGGCATGATATCCAATTTTTGGAAAATTGGAAAACAGAGTTGCAAAAGAAATACCAAAATATAGAAAGTAAGTATATATAATGGATCTTTACAAATATTATCCAGATTACAAGCTGGGAAATAGATTTTAAGCAATTCCCGAAGAGATATAGAGCATGTACATTTTTTGATAAAATGCGAGATACCCTTACGGAGATTGGCCTAGAAGAAACGATGATCGAGTAGAAACCCAAGTAGATGAAATTTATATGGAATATACAAATGATGAACTTTGCAAACAATTAGATGAACTAGATATTGAAGCATTGTTGAAAAAGCATGAAAAACCATTAATACAGCCTTTAGTTCAAGAAATCCAAACATAAACAGAAAGTGCCATGAGTGAGGCAGGACCCTCAGTTCCACCTGGAACAGCACCAACAGGTTTTGTAGTGACCAACCAAAAGACTTCACAACCAATGCAATATCCATCCAAACACCAATTTGGCCCGGACTAATTCCCGAGCTAATCGTGGCCACGACTAGATACGGGACCACCAAAGTGTTTGCAAACTTTTTTAAAATTAAAAAAAGAATGTTGCCTTCTTTGGTGTTGGTTGTTGAGATCCCCGTGTGTTGACCCCGAGTGTTTCTCACATAAAGGAAATCCTTGTCAATGTCTCCATGTACCTCTTGACCAAGGTAAATTCAGGGTTGACCACGCCGCCTCTCATTAGGTCAAACCATGGGACCCCCACTGCAGTGTTGGATTAAAATCCGTAGTGACCATCTAAGACAAATGCAAAAATACACATCAAACCATGTTCTATTGGCATGTACAAGTACACATACACATGTGATTGTGCTTTTTTTTCAAAATAAATATGTATAATCATTCCACATTAAACCATTTCAATAAATTCATTCGCGATATATATACCAAATGAAATATGATTTACCATCAGAAATATGTTATAAAACACATACAGAAATACTGTACTACTATTATTAAGTCAATGAAATTATGAATTCAACCACTCACAGAACCAATCGTCTTACCTCGAGACACGCACACTGGTCAACGATTTCCTTCTCCTTGGAAGATGCTTCACCACCTAGACACAAGTAAGGAATCCAAAAAAATCAATGATCACAAGAAAGAAAAACTAAAAATGCACACAAAAGACATGTTACATGTCTAACATACAATATTAAGGTTTTAGGGCAAAACAACATCATTTTATACCCAAACCACCTCAAATTTGATTAACACTAGTTTCAAATAATTCCAAGTAATAAGGGCTTCCATTTGAACCAAAGAAATACAAGAAATGGTTGAAAATTTATGGTGCTACAGTAAAATCATTATTGCTACAGTACTCACAAAAATGAATAATAAGAACAAGGGCTTCAATTTGAGACTATAATCATCCCAAATCATAGTTTAATTCTAAGTTTTCAAAGAATTCAAAAACAAAGAAAATATGAGTAAAATATGGAGTAAAAACTTAGATCGGAGCTCTTACCATATTCAAGAGTAAGAGAGGAAGAGATTGATGTTTTGATTTGCCGGTAATGGTTGCCGGAAAAAAATACAAATATGGAGATGTTCGACTGAAGGAAAGAAAGGAAGAAGAAGAAGAAGAAGAAAGAAAGACTTGAGAGAGAGAGAGAGAGAGAGAGCGCCTTGGTTGGTTTCTCAATTCCTTTCTTTTTTTTTTTTAAAAATAATAATTTTCCCTCCTATTAAAAGAATAAAAGCAAAAAGGCCCAAATGAGTGAATTGCCCCGGTTCTTTTGGCTGGTTTTCATATAATAGTTACTGTGCACTCATGTAAGGATGCCACTAGTGCTAAATGACTATTTTATTCCTAATGCAATAACATAAATCTAAGGATGCTCAAGGTCTAAAATCAGGATAGGGTACAATAGTCTATCCTCCTTAAATAAATTTTGTCCTCAAAATTTCAGCTTATCGGACTCACTGAATAAATGAGGATATTTCTCTCTCATGAACAATTTAGGTTCCCAAGTCAACTCCTCAATTTGATCACTTCTCCAAAGAACTTTTACAGTTGGCACCACTTTCTCCGAAGCACCTTTTCTAACCGCTCTAGGATACGGACAGGTCTCACTTCAAATGTCAAATCTTCTCGAAGTTCCACTGGGGGTTTTTCAAGTGTATGCGATGGATTTGGTATATACTTCTTCAACAACAAAATGTGGAAAACATTATGAATCTTCTCTAGCTCTAGCGGTAACTCTAGTCAATAAGCCACTGGCCCAATTCTTTCAAGTATCAAGAACGCCCCAATATAGTGAGCATTAAGCTTTCTCCTACTATGGAAGTATATTACTCTCTTCCAAAGTGATATCTTCAGGAAAACTCTATCACCAACTTGGAGCTCTAAATCTCTTCTCTTGTTGTCAGCATAACTCTTTTATCTATCTTGGGCCACATTTAACCTGTCTTGAATTATCTTCACCTTTTCTAGTGGTTGCTTCAATCAGTTCCACACTCTGCAATTTTCTTTCGCCGACTTTACTCCAACAGAGAGGTGTTCGACACTTACACCCATATAAAGCTTGATAAGGAACCATACCAATACTTGCATGGAAGCTATTGTTGTAAGTGAATTTCACAAGAGGTAAATGCTTGTCCCAACTTCCCTGGAAATCAAGAACACAAGCCCTCAACATATCCTCAAGTGTGTGGATCATATGCTTTGATTGGGCGTCTGTCTGAGGATCGTATACGGTACTAAATATCAAAGTCGTCCCAAGAGCCTGATGGAACTTTGGCCAAAACTGAGATGTAAATCTCGGGTTACGATCAGACATAATGAAAATCAGTACCCCGTGGAGTTTAACAACTTTACTTATAAATTGCTTTGCCAATCTCTCCAAAGAGTATTTGGTATGAATGGCTAGAAAATGGGCTGATTTCGTCAAACGGTCCACAATCACGCACACAACGTCATGTCCCTGAAGAGTACGTGATAACCCAACCACGAAATCCATAGTAATGTGCTCCCATTTCCACTCAAGAACATGCAAAGGCTACTATAGTCCTGCTGGTTGCTGATGATGTGTCTTAACTTGCTGGCAAGCTAAGCATCTTGCTACGAACTCAACGATGTTGTGCTTCATTCCAGACCACTAGTAATTTTCCCTGATCATACGATACATCTTAGTGTTGTCTGGGTGTACTGCATAGGCTGAGGAGTGAGCTTCTTATAGGATAGCACTTCTTAGACATGAATCCTTTGGAATACAAACTCCTCCCTGAAATACAAGAACACCATCACTTAGAAGTCCAAACTCGCTAGCTTCACCTCCAACCTTTGTATTTCCTTCATCAACTCTTCATCTGTCCTCTGAGATTCTTGAATCTGCTGAAGTAACGACGGTCTTACAACAAAAGTTGCTCACAGCACTCCCCTTGATTCAATCTTAAGTCTCACATCCATGTCTCGAAGAATTGCAAGTTGAGATCTATAAGATATTGTAGCAGAAGCTAAAGAAGTTGAAGTCTTCGTGCTTAGAGCATCTACTACCACATTAGCCTTCCTTGGATGATAGTCAATCACTAGATAATAATCCTTGATCAACTCTAGCCATCTTCACTGCCTCAAATTCAGCTTCTTCTGAGTAATTAAGTATTTCACGCTCTTATGATCAATGTAAATCAAACATCTCTCCCCATAAAGATAATGTCGCCAAATCTTCAGGGCAAAAACCACTACAGCTAACTCCAAATCATGGGTAGGATAATTCAACTTGTGCTTCTTCAATTACCGAGAAGCATAAGCTATCACCCTTCCATCTTGCATCAATACACAACTAAGACCCTATCGTGATGCATCACTGAAAACCACAAACTCTTTACTACTAAACAGGATAAGTATTGGTGCTGAAGTCAGGATGTTTTTCAACTCTTGAAAGTTGTTCTCACATTTCTCATCCCAAACAAACTTTACATCCTTTAGAGTCAACCGAGATAAGGGTGCAGCAATTTGAGATAACCCCTCAACAAAACGCCGGTAACACCCAGCCAAACCGAGGAAACTTTGAACTTCAGACACATTCTTTGGTTTCCCAATCAATGATAGCTTCTACTTTCTTCCGATCCACACAAATTCCTTCTCTAGATACCACATGTCCTATAAAGACCACTTCTTACAGCCAAAACTCACACTTCGAGAATTTAGCCTTCAACTTCTCTTCTCGAAGGATCTCCAATATTATACGCAAATGTTGCGCATGTTCTTCCTCAATCGCTGAGTAGATCAAAATATCATCAATGAAGACAATTACAAACTTGTCAAGATATGGCCTGAAGACTTTGTTCATCAAATCCATGAAAGTAGTTGGAGCATTAGTCAAACCAAACGGCATGACTAGAAATTCATAATGCCCGTATCGAGTACGAAACGTTGTCTTCAGTACATCACCTTTCTTGATCTTCAACTGATGGTAACCAAATCGAAGGTCAATCTTCAAAAACACTCTTGCCCTTCACAACTAGTCGAACAAATCATCTATTTTGGGTAAAGGGTACTTGTTTTTTATGGTTACCTTGTTCAACTGGCGGTAGTCTATACATAATCTGAAAGAACCATCCTTCTTCTTCACAAAAAGAACCGGTGCACCCCAGTGTGACAAACTCAGGTGAATGGAACCTTTATCCACCAAATCATGTAACTGTACTTTTAGCTCTTTTAGCTCAGGTGGTGCCATGCGATATAATGGAATGAAAACTGGAGTAGTACCCGGTGTCAAATCAATAGTAAACTCAAACTCTCTATTCGGAGGTAATTTAGGCAATTCCTCACGGAATACATCCTCAAACTCCGGAACAATGGGGGCATCTTTGAAGTTTGGTCCCAAAATTCTTGTATCCACTATATGTGCCAGATATGCTTGACATCCCTTGCACACAAGTTTCCTTGCTTCTACAGAAGATGTCACACATCTCGGGAGAACTCTCTTTTCACCCTCAAGCACAATGCCGTGTCCATGAGATGTTTGCAGGGTCACTTTTTTCTTGAAACAGTCGATGACAGCTTTATGCTTATTTAACCAGTCCATACTAAGTATGGCATCAAAATCTCGCATCTCTAATGGAATTAGATCTGCCTTGAAGTCTATGCCATTCACCTTGATAAAACATCCTTGGAAAGCTACCTCTCTGATAATCTCTTCGCCAAGAGGCGTTTGGATCATAAGCTCACATTCTAAAGGGGAAGTTATCCTATCGGCATGACATGTGAATGCAGTGCTAACAAAAGATCTCTTTGATCCTAAGTCTATCAAAACATAAGCATCATGCTGAAAGATAGATACAAATGCACTGTAATCATGTCCGGGTCTATCCTCGGCCTCCTTGTTAGTTATGCAAAAATCCGGTCCGAGAAAGGGTCTAGATTCATTGTGTTCTACCTTGTGGAATATTACTAGCAAAGAATCGATCTAGTCGGGGCAATATGTGCGAAATAGTAACAAGACACCCTTAGGCCGACTCTGTCATCCCACAAGAGGAGGTACAGACTCGGGGGCTCCATGGCTTAACATTGGACATGTTGACTTAAGGTGGCATGTCTACCCACACTAGTATCATCTGTATGGCTCACGACGTGGACGAGGATGAAATTTGTTGCAGTTCGGGCATTTGGGAACATTTTCGGTTGATTTTCCTCCCAAACTGTCACTCGTAGAGGTAGTACCCTTCTGACTGCCAAATTGCCCTAATAGCAATCTGACTGAGCTAGATTCTGAAAAACATGAAGAAGTGTCCTCACTCTTACTACGCTTAGACGCTCTTGTAAAATCTGGATTTTTTCTCTTGGCTAGATTCTCATAAAGATGTTTACCTTCAATGACCAACTTCTCAGCCCTCAAAGCCAACTGAATCACGTCCTTGAAACTTTGATTTCCAATAATTGCCATCTTCTCTCGAATATTGAGGTTTAGTCCTGCCTCGAACTTAGAATATAGGACTTCTTTAACACCAATAATTTCTGGTACAAATTAGCTAGGTTCTTTAACTCTGCTTCATATTCAGCCACCTCCTTGTTTCTTTGGACCAACCTCATGTACTCTTCTCGCTTTTGGTCACAGTGAAACTGCGTGTAGTATTCTTCATCAAGCTCATGTAGAAAATTTGACCAAGTCAATGGTACATTTGAACGGCCCTTGAGGGTTTCCCACCAGATCCTTTCTCTGTTCTCCAGAAGTTTGACCGCAACCTTCAGTTTTAGCTCATCTTCTATACCTATGTCTTCAAAAGTAGCAAGCAACCTCTTTAACTATTCTTTAGTAGCCATGGCGTTACTCAGCCATCAAAAGCGTTACATCCCAATTGCCTTTCTTTCTTCAATAACTTGGACAAACTTAGCCATCATTGGAGTTTATTAAAAACCCAATTTTAGTAATTACAATAACTAAGGGCAAAAAATGAGAATAAATTTAACTTTACATTGAAAACTCATTTATACTAAATAAATGAATTAAGTTTGCATGCAATTCAATTACAATTTTTATTAAATGAATTAAACATTGTAATGTTATTTTACAAAAAAAATAATTACATGCAAAATCTTTTCCCTGCAAAAACTTTGTATGTAATTTTGTTTACTTCTATTTTGACACTTTTAAAATGTTGAATTTGACTATTATTTAATACAAGATTTGAAACATATGATTATTTTATACCTTTACATGGTGTTTGGAAATATAAAAAAAAAAGTAAGGGAAAAGAAAAGAAAGGTTGAGCCGGTGTTTGGATATCAAATTTTTGTGAGGGAAATGAAAGAAACGTTATTAGATAAACCTTGTTTGGGTAGAAAAAGAAAAAAAAAACAAAGGATATATAATAATATAATTTACCATTTATATATTTATTATAAATTAAACTTATAGAGTTATTTAAAAAATTGAGGATATTATAATCTTTTTTAATGTCACAAATTGTTTTGAAGGTTCTCTCCCTACCTCCTTTACACCCCAAATAGAGGGGAAAAGAAAAGTGAAGGGTTTTGGAGAGTTAGAATTAACCCTCTCCTTTTTAATTAAATTAAAAATATTATCAAGAAAAGAGAAGAGTTTATCTTAACCCTTCATAATGCTCTTCATACTTTACTTTTCTCTTAAACCCTTAGGTTGCGTTTGGTACTTTACCATGAGAATGTTGGGATGGAATTTAATTGATAGGAAAGTGATTCATAGGAAAATGACATTCCTTTGTTTGGTATGTAGTGAAAAACTTATTAAATTGATGGGAAAGTAACATTTTTGTGTTTGGTATTATAAGATATTCTTGGGGGCTTTTTTACAAACTAGCCCTCCTTTTTTTTTAATTAAATCAAATAGCCCTGGGGCCATTTTAATTGTTAAAATGGCCCTAGGAACATCACATCACCCACATGGGTGATATGATGTGCTGACTCAGCGCTGACTAGGCTGCTTACGTGGCATTTTTAAATAAAAATAATGCATTTTTACATTTAAACCCCTGAGTTGTTTTATAATAAATAAGTTGATTTATTCTTGGGTTTTTTTAACCAGATTTTTTTTAAAAAAATTATAAAAATTATTAAAAATTTAAATACTTTTTTTAAAAAATATATAATTGTGTTTTTCAATTTAAATCTTTTTTATAATTAATAAATTATATTTTTTATTTACTTGTTTGACGCAATTTTTTTTTAAAAAATATGTAATTTTCTTAATTTATTAAAAATTAATTTTAAAGAATATATTAATATATATATGAAAATACAAAGGGCTTATAATTTATTTGTTAATTAAATTATGAAATCAATAATAACTTGTTTGCTTGAATGATATGCATGCTTCTATAATTAGACACGACATGTATTAATTGCCTAAAACATAGGTTTCAGGTGTAGGGAGAATATGATTCCACCTACAAAAAAAGATGTGCATGCTTATATAATTAGATACGTCATATAGACAAACTTATGCTCCATGTTTTCATCCGGTACCGAGTTCACAATTTTGGCAACCTGTACATGGGCCAAAGATGGTTCCACCTGTTGGCCGACGTACTGCTGGCCGACCAAAGATTAGACGTAGAAGAATGCATATGGATAGAAATCCTGATCCCACTAGACGTAATGTATGCTCTATATGTAAACAACCCGGTCATTATAGAACTACTTGCCCTAGGCAAGGGAGAAATATATGATGTAACTTTATTTATATTTAAATGCAATTATGTTTTTTAACTTCAAATAATTTTAAAAGTTATTATTGATTTCATGATTTATAATGTTTAATATATTCTTTAAAATTAATTTTTAATAAATTAAGAAAATTACATATTTTTTTTAAAAAAATTGCGTCAAACAAGTAAATAAAAAATATAATTTATTAATTATAAAAAAGATTTAAATTGAAAAACACAATTATATATTTTTTAAAAAAGTATTTAAATTTTTAATAAATTTTATAATTTTTTTTAAAAAAATCTGGTTAAAAAAACCCAAGAATAAATCAACTTATTTATTATAAAACAACTCAGGTGTTTAAATGTAAAAATGCATTATTTTTATTTAAAAATGCCACGTCAGCAGCCTAGTCAGCGCTGAGTCAGCGCACAGTCAGCACATCATATCACCCATGTGGGTGATGTGATGTTCCTAGGGCCATTTTAACAATTAAAATGGCCCCAGGGCTATTTGATTTAATTAAAAAAAAAGGAGGGCTAGTTTGTAAAAAAGCCCTATTCTTGGGAATCTATTGACATAATGACATAAATACCCTTTTATTATTTTACTTATCAATCACTTTTAAATTTAAAATAATAATAACAAAATATTTTTAGATGTATAAAATATTCTTTAAAAAATCAACTAAATATTTTTTTAAATTTTAATAAAATAATTTATTAACATAATAAAACAAAAATCTTTAATATTTGTTGTTCTCACTTGGTACCTACTTTTTTTGCTTATTGTTTTTTTCACTTAGTATTTACTTAACCCTTAAATAATAAGTATAATTATAAATAATAAATAAAAAAATTTTAACCAACCAATTTTATTAAATCAAACTAAAAAATAACAAAATTAGAAAAACAATGAAATCATTCACATACCTTATAGGGTTTGTTGTGTAATGGAGATGCCGATGGAGGCTCCGGAGATGGATGAAGATGTTATCCGGTTTTTGGAGAAGTGGGGCCGTTTGTTGAGAAAACCCTAGATGGTGGAAAGCTATTTTTGAAAAAAGTTAAGGGTATTTTAGTCCAAAAAAAATAACTCACTTTCTTTTCCCATGGGAAGCCAACTTTCCCAACATGTAGTGAGGGAATTACTTTTCCTCACTTTAGTGGAATTCCTCTCCCATGGAATGTTATTTTCCAGCCAAATAAACTCTACCAAACATGAGAAAGTGATTCTCTGGCTTACTTTCCAGGGAAAGTTGGGTACTTTCCCATGTACCAAACGCAACCTTAGTCCAAACACACTATTAAAAAATTATAGTCTTAAGGGATTGGTAAAATTTTGCTATATTAAAATTCTTTTAAAAAATAAAAATTATTTCTACATGGTAAGATGATCAAGAATTTAAGATTACAATATGTATTCCATATATTAATTTTTTTTAAATAAATAGGCAATAAAACCGCACTCATTTTAAGAGAAACCAAAGACATATGCAAAAATAAAGCTTAATCCCAAACTGAATTTTACAACAGACTCGATCAATTTTGAAGTTCAATCCCGAATTTTTTTTAAATAAACATTTTAGATAAAAGACTGGTGACGGCATTATAGTGAAATATGTGAAAAGTTAACATAAATTTCATTTAGTTTTTCGAAAACACCCTCAAAAAATAAAAAAAATAAAAAAAGACCCTTACATGCTCTCTCTCCGCCCACTTCCTTTCTCTCGGGTTTGTACCAGCACTAACTACGTCATCATGTCTCTTCGTTCCCAAATTCTCGCTCTCTTTCGGATACCCATCTGTGCCCTAACCCTACTCCCCCGCTCCCCGTCCCCGTGATGTCCGACGACTTTCCGGCGGCCACTCCTGACTCAGCGGTCGCCGCCGCCACCGCGGCGGCCGCTCCCTCATCCTCCTCTTCCTCCGATGAGCAGTGGAAACCCTCCACCCGCAAAACCCGCCCCTCCCGCTCCTGCACTTCTCGTTCCCGTGCTCGGCCTCCCTCGCCGCTGCACGACCGCCGGTCCACCCGACGGGAGAAGGACGACCCGTCGTCCACTATCATCACCCCTCTCGCTCATCCCCCCGACTCCCCCTCTCTAATCCCCCGCTGGTCGCTCCGATCCATGTGGGAACTCGCATCTCTGCTCAACTTTTTGAATGTAAGTGCCCTCGCTGTGTTCTTTTGGTTTGAGAGGCATTTCATGACCTAACCTCTGCCTGGTTCGCAGGTTTTCCGGCCCTTGTTGAAGATTAATGTGGAATTCTCCGTGGAGGAACTTGAAACGGCTTTGATCACCCCTAATAGCACCCTTGATGACATCCATATACCTCTTTTGAAGGTTGGTTTTTCTCTTGTTAGGATGGAAATGGAACAGGAAACCTTTCAGGTTTTTGCTTCTGTCTTATTTTCTGTTAGAGTTATTCCAATTTGAGCTTTCAGAATAAGCAATATTTACTTTTCCTGATGCGGCTTTATTGAGGATACCTTTTTGGATTATAAATTTTTTTATTTTTCGAGTCATGACACGGTAAGAATTTCATTTGTGATCTTGTGTTTCTTGTCATGTTTTTCTGTTCATAATTTTGCTGGCCAAAGTTTAGATAGTTATATGTGACATAATTAATCTTGAGGAGTTTAATAATATAGACTGTGACCTCTGAATAATGCGCAAATGATGATTTGAATACAAGGATATAAGTTGAGCTATTTACTTTGCAAACTATAGTTCTCGCATGCTGGCAATTTGTGCCTCAAGATATCCAAGTATGATGTGCCCTTTTGAATTTGGATTAGCTATTATAACAAAGCTAAGAACGACTTTAGCAGTTGACAAACTTGTTATATGCTGTATATCTGTTGTTAAGTTTCTCATGTCCATTTCAAGGCCTTAGGGATTGTTGGTTTTGCTGGGTTTACATCTTACTGATGAAAACCAGGATTCCATTCTTTCTAGATATTCGGCTTCTTTTTGGTTGCCAACCGGAGGCTTACCATTATTCTTACATCTTAGTCTTTTTTTCCTTAGAATAAATCATTTCTTGATAATATCTAATCTCACAGGGAGAAGAGAGTCAAGATTAAGTTAAAATCATACATTGTTTTGCCAAAGAACTTAAAATTTTGATATACCTGCAAGACTGTTAAAAACATTGACTAATCCAATAGATCCACAGCTTCATCAAGATTAAGTTAAAATCATACATTGTTTTGCTAAAGAACTTAAAATTTTGATATATTTGCAAGACTGTTAATAACATTGTCTAATCTAGTAGTTCCACAGCTTGCTACTTTGAAGTCACACTCAAACTTGAGGAGAAATCTTAGCGTGTAACCATACATAATAACATATTGAGTTATTGTAAAATTTGCCTTCATGGTTTCTTGTGAAGCATTTAAAGAACTACACCACATTTGTGATAGATGGAAATCTCATGTTCAGAAGATTCCCTTTGTGATCTTTCTGGATGTTATAGGTCGGTTTTTCACAAAACCCAATTCAAACATCTTGTTGAATTTTGGTTTTTGGCAGAAAGCTTTCCCATGTATTTAGCATCCAGTGAAATTTGATGGGAATTTTAGTTGATTTACTAAATTTGACATGAATTGTTGAAATTATCTTTGTCAAATGTCAGTTGAAAGGGATGATTTTATAGTCATCCATTTGTTCTTTAATCTTTGGAACTAAAAAACATCCTTATATTAGAGAAAGTCCACTCTTATAAACAATTTGCTGGGAGACATATCGATTTAAATTTATCTTTCTCACTTACCACTTTTAAAAAACAGCCTTATATTAGAGAAAGTTAACTCTTAAAAAACTATCAAGTTGTGATGTCACTCATTACTCTTTTGTTTTTGTACTCAGACCTTATTTACACTCAAACGTAGCACAAAAAGAAATTGTGCTATGATGTCCCTCATTTTTTCGCGGATCAAACGAACCCTAAGTTCATTGACAGGTTGCACATTTTGCTTGTCATCACTACTCACTATTAAAACGTGAAATAGGTGAATATTTGATGCGCATGTTATATTAGTCAAAATCTTCTATTAAGTGGAATATAATAGACCTAAAAATAGAGACAGGAATTTAATCTTTTACAGAACATACAATTTTTATATGATAAATCATGTATTAAGCACTAAAATCCATTTTGGTGTATTTGTAGGCAATTCCTCCTGTTACACGCATGGCATTGGGCCGTGCTACCTGGGTCACTGTATTATGCAGGAAACTGAAAGATTGGTGGCATTGGGTATGTAACTTGAATATTATAAAAGTATGATTTTCTTCGTCATAATGATGAATCTCAAATTCTTGCAGGTTGCAGATGGAGAAATTCCGATTGTAGCATCTCATGGGTAAGTTTCTTACCTTATTTGTTTTTACAGTAACTGAAATGTAATATAATCTTACATGTCTACCTATTGAGTTATTTAGGATGGAGATTGAAACATACAAGAATCTTGAGCCAGCGACCCGTGTAGTGATTTTAAAAGCACTATGTGACATCCGTGTTGAGGTACTTGTTCTACTTATGATATTTTATGTGACCTGGTTTAGCATGTGCATTCATCACATTGAAATTCCTAGTTTTCCTAAATGCATCAGTAGCTAAATCTACAGAGCAATTTTTTGAAAACTAGATAATAGACTCATGAATGAAAATAGTAAATGGTTGAATGGCAACATGAAATCTGGGGAATGACACCATTCCCGCATCAGCTGGGCCCACAGAACATTGGTGGTGTGGCTGCTGCTTTTGGTTTTTCATATATTTAAACTCTCTTTTATAGAACATCTTTTAGCATCGAGTGTCTGTCCATAATTTCATTAATATTCTAGTGATTAAGATATAAACCTAAAATTATTCATGTTTCTTGGCATTCATACTTTTTGGAAAAAGCTTTTTATTCTTGCCTACTTTTAGTTACTTATGACTCATCTCATGTCCTTCCTTCAGAAGGTTCCTTAAATAAAGCTTATGAAACAATTATGAATTTGTTTCATAGACTGAAGGGAATTCCAGCCAGTTGGCTACCATAAACCTCAGATAAGCTTCTAATTGTGATTAGGTTTTAGAATTGCCAAAGGATTGACAAATTATGAGTTGATTGAGCTGAATTTTCTAACTGCTAATTTTGGAAGTATCAAGTAATAAGATGCCCTTGGTGTAACTTGATTACAATTCGATGATATTGCCTACCTTATGATGACAACAATATATAATTAATGGAGAATTAACTAGACAGTAATTTCTTGTGTGAGCTAACAGTAAATCCGCTAACTAGAGATTTGATAGTCTATTTAAGTTTTCACTGCAACCCATCGTCTGCCTTATTTTTATATAAAATAAAATGATCTAATAATTATTTATAGCTGAGCTTGTGCTTTGTCTGAGCTAGTATTTGTTTTTTGACCTCTTAATCAACCACCTTCCACTATGCACTATGGGATTTGAAACCACTCCAAGAGTTATTGTTAAAGAAAGGGGCTTTCCTGGGGGTCTAGTTGGTTTACTTGTGATGTCAAGCACAGAAACAAATAGCCATTGACCAATTAGTTAGTAAACATACAGTCGGCCACCTAGATTACCAAGCGAGTGCCATGCTGTGCCTAGTAGATTAGTGCCTGCTTGGTAATTTGGTCAACAAGTTCTAATCAAGCCCAACCCTACGTGGAGCAGTGATGATTGACATCCTAAATAAATCATATAGGAGATGGAAGTGGATTCTAATGAGATAGAGGAAGAGAATGATTATGCATAAAAGGATTATAAGAATGAAAGTAATGATGTGGGCGAGGAAAATTTGCATTAGGACAAAGGCATTTAGTTGTGGGGTCAATGCTCTCATGGAGAACTTGTTGGTTTTGAGCTAGACTTTACATGGCTCTTGCCCTATATTGAGCTAGATTTTAACACTTGTTCTGTGCAATGAGCTCATAATTAATGCTGAAGCAGTTGATATGATTTACTACGGTCTGTATAGCTATCTGGATCATCTTTGTCATTGAGCACTTGATTTTTATGGTTAGTACCCTCGTCTGACCGTGCATAAAGTAGAAAGGCATCTATGGTTCAATCTGATCTGTGTTTTATTTCAGTTTCTCATTGATAATTGTCATTTATGTGCACATACATATTGTCTTTATGTTAAGTTGAAATTTTTCAATGTATAATCTCGCACCAAAAGAAATTAAGACCTCTTTGTAATTTTGGAAGGCATGTCCCTTCAAGGACAAGGATTTCATATCTTGAGAAGGATCAGAACAGAGCAACATTCATCTTCATCAAATTAGATTACATGTTGGTGAGGATTTTTGTGTGCCTGGGAAAATCATTGCGATTAATTACTTGTGGTGTTATTATTCTCAGAGTTTATAATTTATGTTGAAATTTGGTGCCCACATGGATAATGTAGATAGCAGAACCTTAGGATCATGCCACTAGAAAAATCCGAGTTGAATTTTGAAATTTATGGTTTATCTCATCTTCTATCTTATAATAGCTGAATGATTAATGGTTGCCACACATGTTATCAGTTAATACCTGTTCAGATAGAAGCTAAAAAAAAATATTTGTCATGGTAAATTTTTCTCATTGCATGGCAAGTCCTTTCTCATGGAGGATAAAACAAATGATGAGGGATTTACAACATGATTAGGGCTGACAAGGAAAAAAAGAACTTCTGTTATAATATTCAAGTCTATATTGGTTGTTTTTGTGTTCCCATCTTATTTGTGTCCTAGAAGGAGAAAATAAAATTGCATGGTCTTTTGTTTGTTCTTTAAAGCCTAATTGTATAGCTACTCCCTTGGTTCTAAAAAAAGTTCGATCCATCTCCCTTTCCAGCATTCATCAGATCATCTTTCATATTTGTATAATGTCACCATGCTTTGAGTCTTTGGCCCACAACTAAAAACAATGCTTTAGTTTTAAAACTAATGATAGGGGTAATTTTATAATTTAAGCCACTTTGTCGTTCATAGTTAACAATTGTCTAAATTAAATATGTTGTTCTGAATTACTTGCCAATTTTTGAAGCAGTCTCTTGTTGAAATGAAATCGTATTTTTACATTTTTGTGATGGCATCCTTAAGTATTAAATTCCCATGACTCTGATCGGGTAGAATCTTGTGACATATGAACTAAATGCCTTGCTAGTAGTTTTATTGATTTTGAATTCTACTTGTAGTTAGTTTCTTTGATAAGATCTTTGATCTCTATAAAGAGAGAGTATTTGTTTTTTTTATAACAGCTAATGTGGAAATAAAGTTTTATTTTAGGTTAGATTGCCTTGTATGCATGAAAGGATAGCATTGTGTGATTGCCTATTGTGTACCAATTCAGAACAATATTTTAAGAGTAGAAGTACTCATTTTAAATTTTACAATTAAGATTTTTGTATTTGGAAATGGTGGCATGTATTTGGTTATTATTATTTTTCAAATCACTTTCAAGTTCTTAAAGCCTTATACAAATATAATTTGAACTCAAGTGTTAGCTTTTTTTCTATAAGTATATACAATGGTTGATGTCTAATGCCACATATAATTCAATCATTTGTGTCCCCTTTGTGAGTTATGTAGTGATCTTTTTATATTGAATGTTTTAAGATTTTTTTCCCCTTTACCTCTTTTTACTATTTTTGAAATCCGTCAATGCTGGCCTTTGCTTGTGTATGCCTTTTTTGTATTCTTTTTTCTTGATTGCTACATGGACAGTGATATTTGATTATAGAATAGTTGCCTCTAGCATCCCACTAGAACGCCTAATCTCTTGTTGGTAATTTTGCAGCAAGAAGATATTCGAAGTTATATTGACAATTCTCTTAAACATGGTGTTCAACTTTCAACATTTCGCAAAGAACGGATTGGTGGGAATTTACATGGAACTTCATATTGGTAATATTCAATAAACATGCTTTTTTATTTTAAAACAGTTATAGTGTTTTTATTGTGTTATGTGTATGCAAATCACTTGTATGCATGGAAGGATTAAATTATGTCAGATAATTTCGGAAAGTAAAAAGATTATTCAAGGTTGCTACTTTCTTTATAGGTTTGAAGATGATCCTATTGTTGGTCATCGATTGTACCGGGAAATCAGACAAGCTGAGACAAAGAAGATGAAGACAAAAGGGGTTTCCCATGCCATTCCAATATCTCCCCGGTGGGAGACTGTTGCGACCAATCTAGATGAATTTCAAGTTGTTTCAGTAAGCTTCTGCTTCAATATATCCAAATATATATGTTATAAAAAAAAATCTACCTTTGAACATCTTATTTGATGTGTAATAGATGAATATTTGGTTTAGAGCAACATCATGAATTATAAATTCTCTATGTATTTGCTTATATTTATTGTGGCAAGAGTACAAATGCTACCCTCTTCCATCTTCAAATAATATAAAAAAACCGCCACCCAGGCTTTGACTTTTGCATGTTATTTGGGAGGATGAAACACTGTAATAATATTACTCTTGCCCGTGAAGGGGTTTTTTTTAGTGAATAAGAGTGTGGGGTTAATGGAATTTCTTCAAATATTGAGTTGGGGAGCTAAAAAAAATTAATTTTTAATAGTAGTAAGTGTTTATTGATATTAATGTTTTTATAAAGAAATTATTAAATATATTTACTTATATAATGAAATGTTTATAAAATAGTTGTATAATGAGCTTGTTTCGCTGGAGAATAGTTGCTAGCCCTTAATCAAACAAGATGGAAAAAGTAATAAAAGATTTCGGTTAATTTGTAACCTTACCAATGAGGCTCATCATTAACTTTGCACTGAGGATCCATGAGATAATTTGCCTCCATATCTTTTTTCAACAGAATATCTGTATGACTACACAGCCAACACTGTTGCTACAGTGAACTTTGTTTGAGTTAAAATCACGATTTTGGGATTTTTTTTGGTTTAGTAAATTATGACCTCATTTTCGGTTATGCTGAGTAGTAGAGAGCATTTAGAGTTGATCCAAGTGGATTTGTTGGATTTTATTTGTATTATGCCCTTCTTTTTATCCAAATGACTGTCTGATCTGTTTTTAAGCTCCTTTGTAAACAACTCATAAGTATCAATGTAAAAAGCATAAAATGATCAGTAGTTTTCAGCTTACTCCTGTAGATTATCCACTCTTCTTTCTGCTAGTTCTGGCACAGGCTTAATTTTATGCTTCCTCAAGTTTAGTACCTAGCCTCTTAGTACTGCCATGGGAAAATCATCCTTTTGATGGGAACTTCTTTAGCAAGAGTTTTGGAAGCTAGGGTTGTCCTTACTCCACTTGTGGCAAGTGGGACAATTTTTAATTACTTTTTGTGAATGAATACCTTAACAAACTGGAGTAATTGATATTCTAGAAATAATATTCTTATATAATGCTATCCATGTTTATACAATTTATACTAGATTTCTTGTTTGATAGTTTCACATCTAGTTGTGCAATTAAAATCTGTTTAGATTTTGATTGCAGTCTTGGCATTAACATCGCCTATCAACTTGCTATGATCAGGATGATGATGATGTTGGATTGTTGTTATTATATTATATTAAGTATAAATATAATATATTATATTTATTTGTTTTCATAAGTTTTTTAAAACTTAGGGTGCTGTTGAGCTTCATATCATGTGCCATGCATTTGTCATCAGGTTTCTAATGCAGCATTCTTGCTTGTACTGCTTAGTCTTGCATACGCTGCTCTGAAAACCACACTAAAACGATGCTTTTGTGTACAAACATTTTTCTTGGGCATACATGCAACTAGTTTTGATATGTATTTTGGGGACACCCTCGAACACTTTTATTAATTATATTTTATATTTTGTCAGGACCAACCTGCAATCTAACAAAATTTATTGACACATGGAACCAAATACATGCATAAAAATACTGGCTATATAAATGTTTGCAAAAGTAATTACATATTAATTTTTAAACAAGGCTGATTGAATTAAAGTAGATATCAGCAATGCAACATCTTGTACTTAAGAAAAATATTAACATATGCTTCTCAAAGCATACACAAGTTTGAGAAATCTGAAAGTAAAGGTTAGGACAGCAAGGGGAAAGGACCCTGATTATGTGAATGCCCCTCATCTTCTGGAAAACTCGTGGGCCATGAACTGCTGGAGATCTACTGGTCTCAAAATAGCCTTTGGGTTCTCTTTTCAAAAAAAAAAAAAGAGGTGCCGAAAAGGCCATGGTCATTTATCTGTGGTCTTGCAGCAAACTGTGCCTGCATTAGAACATATGGGCTGAAATTGCCGTGATTTCCATCCACCATTACTATGGCAGCACACAACCTGCATCAGATGCTGGAGGGAAAGAATTTTTTCAGATTGGTAGTGTGTTCAGAAGCCATTGTCGCTATCCTCAAAAGATCCATCATATGAATCTGTGTGTATCGTTGAATATACATCAACTCACTTCAAATTTGTATTAGATGTATTTGTGCAACAATTTGACTTGGGTTTCCAAAGAAGAATCAATCAATTATTCCCAGGTTCCAATATCATAGGTTCAAAGCATGGTTTATCATTCAAGAGAATCTTCATGTTAGTTGGGTTCTGTAGTTATACATGCCAGACTTATTTGAATATGTCTGTATGCTTTATGTTATAAATCATAAAAAACTTTTTTGGGTTTTGCTCTATGGACTGTATCCATAATCATAGATGTAGGGTGTTGTTTCTCAGAATATTTTTGCATATGGTTGTATAATGGAACGGGTTAGTCAATAAATTAGCTTGCCACTGGATTTTTTTATGGTGGTTGCCCTTCTATGGAGTATGAATTAATTTTCTGTTAGTCATCTCGCACCAATTTTTTATTGTTAATGTTTTCTAGTAGGCTCAAAAGCTCCAATGAATTCATTAAATGCAGCTTCAAGAGGAAAAAGAAAGTTGTCTCTGATGATTTATTATTTTGTGCTAACCAGTGTGAGAGTAGCATTGTATGTTTGTGTAAGCTGACTGTCACTGTAATGTTCTGCTGGCAGCTGACTGAGATAGATATATGTAGCCTCTTTAATATATCCCATATGAAATTATTGAGAATTTTATCTATCTCAGCTCTTTATTTTAAAATGAATGCTACCAGAATGGATAAGACTTGATGCTGTTGTTTGTATAGAAGGCAATAGTTTTATTAAGCCAACTTTTAGCGAGCTCTTCTTATCTTTCTGATCTCTTCCTTTTCGTGTTATTTTAGTTTCTCTTGTTTCCGTTTCCAGGATAAACTTCTCGCAAGTAAAAATAAGACAGAAGTTAGCCTTGCGAAGAAGTTAAAGATTGACATTTTACCAGAAGTTGAGAAAATTCATAAGGTATGGATACTTCCCATGTCAATATATATTGTTTTTATCTGTGTTCTATAAATGACATGAATCAATACATTTTCACATCTGATATACATATTTTTTTTGTCATTTCAATCAGAAGAACTAATAGTAAAAATTTTATTCTGGTTATACATACAGAGGAAAGAAAAATTGTTAAAAAAGCAGCACAGAGAAGCCCTACTTCTTGATAGCTATATGACTGCAGATGGGCTTTCTACGGGACGTTCCCTTCGTGATAGGAAACCTGTTACCTATACTTTCGGTAAGAGTTTGCTAGCTGAAATATTGGATGATCATTCTTATTTCTTTTTTTTCCTAATCATATCCTGTTCTCTTTGTTATGTTCATTATTTATTTTTTTCTTGTGTACTGTGCGAATGCCTCCATTGCTGCTTCATATTGTTTTGTGCTTGTGCTGATTGAGCATATTTTAATTTGCTAATGTGATGCCAGGCTGTTTCTTACCCTTCTAAATTGAATTAAAAAATATTTCCTGGAAATCTACAAGGAGAAATGAAATATGCATAATGAAATTGCAGCATGATAAAAAGTTGCCTGACCTTGGATCCTGGATGCCTTACATAATCAAAAGATGCCTCAGCTTGTGCTTACTGTCATATGAAGATTGAAGTCATGAGCCATTGGACATACAGACTTGACACTGTTCAAATTCTGAAGTCATTTACCTTGTGAAATTTTTAATTATTCCCATGTAGAAGTTGAGAAAAAGATTCTTGATCTCATTAGGTCCTGTGAAGTTCTGTACTTCATTTGATCTTTAAAATCTATAAATAAAAGTTAAAAACATAGAAATAGTCATATGCCAGTGGATTATTATAGGAGGGCATCCAGAATGAGGCCTGTGAGTTAAGGATTGTACAATGATATAGGACAAATCATTATGTAATGCAGAAAAATAGGAAGTGGGTCTGGTTGTGAAATTATAAGAGAAATTAACGGGAAATTAACTGGAAAGGACACAGAGGCCTAAAGCAAATCAGATACTTCTTGTCAAGATGTCTTTTAGTTTGGATTGACCAGGTTTCTCCAGTTATCAACATGGCTGACTTGTCCTGAGTTATGTTTGAGTTGGATATAATTGAAGTCTGATAATGTTTTTAATAACCATGCAATGCAGTTCTGGGCAGGCAGTCATTTGTTAGTTTTACTTGGCTCTTTCCACCAGTTGGAAGTTAATAAAATTCTTCCAATAGGAGTTGTGATAAGATTTGGTGAAATGCAACTCTTATTTACATGATAACCCAAAAAAAAAAAAAAAAAAAAAAAAAAAAAAACGATTGCTAACATCCAATTTTGATTATTTGAACAATTGGGATTATATGCTCATAAAGAAATGGACAACTTGCCTTCATGTGATTTAAATTCTTAACTGTCTATTTGTCATGATTATGATAAGGTTGCTTGATCTGAGATATGTTTTATGTAGTGCGAGATGGCTATTCTTTTATGTGGTTGTTTTATGTGGGTTAACATTATTTGTTATATAGGTTAAGATGTACCATTATTGAGAATTTCATCTCATAAAAGTTTAATCGGATTCGATGTCCTTTTTTCATCATCTTTTGGACAGTGTGCTTATTGTTACACCTAGCACTCTAGTTATGCATTGTGTACAATAGACATTACTTGGGGGGTGGTCTGGTACTAGGTGTATATACCATGTGGAGCTTTAGCTACTGTACTATTGTCTTGCAATATGAGTCAGTTGTTTGACCTGATGTCCATCATATTCTGTATGTAATGTTCTATCATGCATGGTGTCAGTATTGAGCAACAATGAAATCATGGTGCAATTTCAGTATCCAAGACCACTTGGGAGCTTAGTTTAGTTCAGTGAGGCTGCATCCTCTTTCATTTAGTTAAACTCGAAGTGGTAGTCAAACACGAGACTGAGTTTTGTGATGGTGACTTAAGGGAGGGTGACATAAGATGTGAGAGATGGGGATGCTGGCTGAGGTGACGATGTGGCAAAGAAAGGGACAAGGACTGCTTAAGGGCAGTAGAGAGGGCAATGATCACAGTTTGGTTAGAGGGCTGTGAAAAAACTTTAGTCTGGAGCTCGAAATTCATCCATTATCTATTCCTATTGGATGTTTTCTGGCGATACAACATTGATGGCGTTATTGTATTTGTTACGTTTTTTGTTACGAACCTCTCATCAGCCTTCTTTTGTTGTCATAATTTTTGTTAAATTCCACTTGAATATATCATCATTATCATCTTCGGCCAGTAGTGATATGAATCTAAAACATCTTTAGGTGGTTCAGCCAGTTGCACTTTCTTGAGCTTTTGACTGCTTTTTAAGAATCAAACAATGATCACACTTGGAAATAAGGCCCATCTCTCTTGAGCTCGCTAAATGGTTTAATTTTATGTGCTGTCCCATCTCTTCTGTTGACCTGAGCAAATAACATAGCATATAAGCAGTCTTCTGTTTCTGTGCTTTTGTCTTTGCTAGGAGATGCATTGTCATTCATTTGAAAATAATGTTATATTTTAAAACTTTTTTTTCAGATGACTATGATCGGTCCATTAATGAGGCTATCAAGATAACCAAGTAAGTTTATCATCTTTTTGAATTGTGCGCAATTGTTTGCTTCCTTCAACTTTTATTTTGGGAAGTGAACACCACAAGTTTCACTATTGCTGTGATATGCGTTGGGTTTTTCATCATGCTTATTATCTTGACTGATCAGGAAAAGGCAAACTTCTCCGGAGCACGTTGTTAATAGAGAGGTGGCTAAAGCTGAGGCATCTAATGGAAATGGGACTGAGCTGTTGCAAACTCGGGAAGAAGTATATTATGATACAGCATCTCCAAAGTCAAATGAATATGAAGAAAGTGAAGGGGAGGATAATATGGGACCTCTTGATAGGAGGTGAATTTTACTCTTGCCTATATTCTTGATCTTTTTTATTCTTTCCTTTTTCTTTTCTCTGTATGCTTATCATTTATTGACATTATATTTCTATTAATCTGATAAATAGCAACCGACGAAGACGGAGGCCTCAGAGATATCTAGAAAGAGAGTTTGTTCAAGCTGTTTCAGATGATGAGGCAGACTTTGGCAGTGATGATGACATAGTAGGTGAAGCAGTGTATGATGAGGAGTACCTCAGAAGCCGAAATCAGAAGAAAGCCTCAAGTAGCTCGGAGGGGGATGAGGAATACCGTTGGGAGGGAAATTCAGAAGACGAGGATGAGGATGATTCTTTCAGTGCCAGTGAAGATACAGATGAGGATCAACGAAACAAGAAGCCTTTAATACAGAATAAGCGTGGAAGGAAAGTAAGATCAGTAGATGAACTTCAGACTGGCTTAAGACGAAGCAAGCGGTCCAGCCGCCAACATGTCAATTATCGGCAGTATGACCAGTCGGACTCTGATGCCGATTCTGCCAAGTCTGAAAAATCCAATGGCTCAAGCAGGCGTTCTGATGCAAGTGAAGACATGGAAGTATCATCCTCCGCAAGCCAAGACTCTGCTGATGAGGAGCATGCCGCTGAAGAAACAAACGTTGAGGAACAAAATGATTCCTCCACCGCAAATATAGAAAAGCAGCCTCAGTTGGCAGAGAACTTGGATGCTCAAGGAAAGGAAACAGAGGGTGCCTTCAGAAGGAAGTTTCTAGATCTCAATGAGATAGCCCCAGGCAATGGTTTCGACGATGATGATCCAGACGTCATGGACAAAGATGAAGACACCGGAAATGTTTAATCATATCACACTTGATCCTTCCCATGAATTTCACTGGGATCTCATCCGAACTTCAAAATTTACAAGCTGCAAGCTCGATGAGATTGTATACTAGCCCTAAGTTTTGTAGCACATGAAGGGGTTTCCTACGACTCAATCACTCCCCTGCGATACTGGCCGGTAGATGGCAATACAACACAGCACAGCACAATTATGGGAATGATATACTAGCAGAGGATGTAGCGATTCTCTCATCGGTGTACTTTATTTATGAGTTGCATTTATGAGTCGGAGGTCTATCAATCGAGTTTTCAGTGCATTGAACGTTCCTCATCTTATTTGACTTTTTTTTATAATCGGTGAGAATGGTGATGAAAAATTAGTAATAATTGCCAACACCTGACTTCTGCTTGTACCAAATAATTCAATCCAGGTGGTTCGTCTCTGTGGGGTTCTTTTTTTCTTTTGAGCATTTGTGCCGTCTGTTTGTAATATGGACCAAGTTTCATGTCCATTCTTGCAAGGTGATGATGAGTTAATGCCATTATTAGGTTTTGACGTAGTTCTATTGTCATCTGCGGAATGTTGTCGAACAATGTTTGGGCTGTTTGAATTTACAATTTTACCCTTATACTCATCTGTTGGGTTTGAAAAACAAAATTGTGTTGTGTTCTTGGGCAAGCTTTCAGATAAATTGAAAACTTGTGCACACACACACACACACACACGTACATGTTTTTAGGTCCATATCACACATCTAAAATGATTTTGCATAAATAGCACTACCAAATTCTCATATATCATGTGGTTCATTATACATACCCGCCTGGTTATTGATATAAAATATACTACAAAATTTAACCCCTTTTATTTCCTATTAAAACAAGAACAGAGACGACGTTCCTACACCGCGACCCAACAACAAAATAGTGGAAAAAGAATACTTTAAATGATCATAAACAATCAAAAAGGTTGACACAAATTAATGCATATTAATTCAATGTCTCTTATAATTACTTCGGAGCTTAGTCTTTGTTTTCTTTTGCTTCATTTTCTCCATCCTTCACATCAATCACCAACTTCTCTTCTTCACTGACCTTGGAAGTCCCATTTTGATTTTCTCTTATATACTTGAGTGCTTGTTCATCCTCTATCTATTATTCTCCACTTTGAAATAGTGAGATTGTGAGAGTACCACCCATTTATCCATTTGTATTTTATCAACATTATACATATCCGCCTGGTTATTGATATAAAATATACTACAAAATTTAACCCCTTTTATTTCCTATTAAAACAAGAACAGAGACCCAACAACAAAAAACTGGAAAAAGAATACTTTAAATGATCATAAACAATTAAAAAGGTTGACACAAATTAATGCATAATAATTCAATGTCTCTTATAATTACTTCGGAGCTTAGTCTTTGTTTTCTTTTGCCTCATTGTCACCAACCTTCAAATCATTGACCAAACTCTCTTCATTGGTCTTCACTTTCCTCTTCTCTTCCTCTTCCTCATCTTTCTCATTCTCAGACTTGGATTCTTGAAGAGCCTTAACGAGACTCCCCAAACAAACATCAACTTGATCCCCAGATTCATTCTTTGGCATCAAATTCTCTGCCACATCAGCAGGACTCATCTTCTTCTCCTTCAACAACTCACGAATGCTATCAAACAGTGGATGAGATTCCACTTCAAGATAATTCTTAGCCAGCACCTTAAACCCTTCATACCCACAGTATCCCAATTCAATGTGCTTATCCATCCTTCCCCTCCTAATCAATGCAGGATCAAGCTTCTCAATATGGTTGGTGGTGAAAACAATCACCTTCTCTCCACCGCATGCAGACCATAATCCATCAATACAGTTAAGCAACCCTGACAGAGTAACCTTGCTCTCCTCCTTACCCGGAGGAACACCCATTGCCTTCTTCTTCTTCTCTTCCTCCTCCTTGTTCCCCTCCTCCTGGTTTTCTCTGCTTTTTCGCTTCCCCGTTAAATCCAAAGAACAATCAATATCTTCGATGACGATTATCGACTTGCTTGTAGTATTCAACAAGAGCTTCCTCAATTCACCGTTATCCTTCACTGCAGTGAGCTCAAGATCATACACATCATAATCCAGCAAGTTAGCCATGGCAGCCACCATAGTGGACTTCCCGGTTCCTGGAGGACCATAAAGCAAGTAACCTCTCTTCCATGCCTTGCCAATCTTGGCATAGTACTCCTTGCTCTTACTAAACTTCACCAAGTCTTGAATGATCTCACGCTTCAGCTGAGGGTCCATAGCAACGGTGTCAAAGGTGGCAGGGTGCTCAAACGGAACATGACTCCAAACCAACTTCTTGTACTCAGTGTAATCAAAGTTTGAGCTGTTAGTGTAGAGCTTCCTCTTCCTGTTCTGCACAGCAATGGCCTTCCCTTGCTCGATAACAAGAGGAAGATAAGACTCATTTATCAGCTCTCTATGTCTCCGGTGAAACGTCAGATGGTAAGACCGTTTGTCTTCGTGGTTCGGGTAGAAAGATATGGTCAGTGCACTAGACGAGGTTTTTTTTGAAAACCACCAGAGCTTCACACCATTGAACTCATCAGTGATCTCCTCATTCTCGGCCATGCTGAGAATGAGCTTATCACTGTCATGGCCCATCTCGGCTTTCAGATGTTTGGCGCGTTCGGAGGTGGTGTTGGAGAGGTAGGACTCGATGGCTGTGTATGCCTCGCTGCGTTTGAGCCGCTGGCCGGAGTATTCCGGGAAGCTGATCTCTATGTATGGATAGATGAGAGTGATGAGCTTTGTGTAGTATTTGGAGAAGTAGATCTCAAGCTGGTATGGAAAGTATTGCTTGCAAACTGCCCACAAGAACATCAAGCTTGCAATTGTTGAGCCTACACCAGCAAAGCTCTCACTTGTCATCATCATGTTTATCTTCTTCTCTTTGTGTTCTTGGTTCTCTCTTCTTGTGTGATTATTAAATGAGGGTGTTCTTCATTGGGTCTGTTATATATAGTGCTAAGTTTGTTGTGTGTGGGCTTCCAATAGTTCAAAAAAACCATGTTTTTTTTTTTTTTCTTATAAAGAAAGAAAGGTTGTTTTATTGAGGAACTAACTTTATTGATTATTCTGTACCTTAAAAAATTGGTACTGTATCACCGATTATATTATTGCAACAGTTGCTCATGTGATATGTAGCAGTTATTTATATTTTTATTATTTTATATATTAGTATATTTTTTAAGACTATCCGATTGAATTAATATTAATTTTTTATTTATTTCTTCAATAGTTATGAATATTCGTATTTTGAAATATAAAAAAAATTATAAAAATAGGAATAAAAGCTAGTGTATTTAATATATTTTTTTTCTTTCGCTTATTTCTATTGTATAATTATTATATATTATTTATAAATATTATATATGAGACCTCAATCTCAATAGAATGTTTTTTTTTCATTGAGATAATTTTATTTCTAGTTATTTATGTTTTTAGAATTTTCTTTTATAATTTTTGAAGTATTTTGTCTGTTTATTTAAAATATTTTGTGGTTCGTTAAAAATAACAATAAAATAATCATAAAACAACAACAACAAGAGGAGAAATCCCAAATTTCCAAATTTCCTCACTGACAATGATAGACTACTACTCTATACTTTTTGTTTTTGTTTGATGTGTTGTCCCCATTGTCCTGATGGATTTTGCTTGGCAGTATCATAAGTAAAACAGACCACATGTGGTGGCGATTTTGAAATGTCTGGACTCTGTCAGCCGAAGAAACGTGCAAGATTAAAAGACTGAAACAGCTTATAATTTTTTTTTTAAAACAAAAAAGAAATATCAAGGTCAGACAATCAAAACACTTTATTGCATATATATATATATATATATATAAATTGATGGAGGGGAAAGATATGTGGACATGCTGCATGAACTACTTAGACATGGCATGATTTAGGCCTAGAAATTTAGATTTCAGTACTCGGCTATCCAATAATGAAGTCAATGACTGAATTTTTAAAAAAGGCCAGAGGCTGCTATGGGATTTAATGGAGTAGATAAAATATCCTAAAAGCCCCAAAAGCTGCTCCATCTTCTAACCAAAAAACAAAAAAGAAAAATTCTGGAAGTGATAAAGCTAAATTAATTGCTAAAAGTTATAATAGAGATTATCATTTAACTTGTCTGAATGCATCAATTTGGGCAAAGCTGAGAATCCAGCATAACTTGGGTGACAACAATTTAAAGCAGGAATAATCACACTAGCAGGACATTGTTTTATTTTGGCCTTTTCCAATGTTGGTTTTGCTTTGTAAGTAGTTTTTTTTATTAGTAAATATTAGTTTTTTTTTAATTAAGTGGTTGTATATGTATAGTATATACACACAATAAATTAAAACAAACCCCAAATTGATGGGCCAGAGCCAAGTTTTTTATTGACATTGGGTCAACCCAAATCCATTATAATATGTAACTTGTTGACTTAACAAATAGCATTAATAGATATTGTTCTAATAACATTGGTTATTAGAAGAAAAGTTGATTTTGATAACTGATCATTATACTTCCACCGCAAATGGACCCATAACTTAGGACAGAGATGTAAGTGGGATCCACCTTGTTTATTCAATCTTAGGTTCTCTTTAATTATAAACGCTTAGCAAGAGATGTAAGTAATTGAGGACTCAACGATTCGGAGACACCCGAACTTTGGATTGGGCCATCTTAGAGAGCGGCGAATTATTAGAGAGAGTCCGATAATTGATATTAGTAGGAGCTTCTAAGAGATTCTTAGAGATAGAGGAGACTTTACAAAGAGAGATTACTTTAGAGGTAGATAACACATTGGTTTGCTGTGTTGAATGTCCCACCGAATCCTGGATCATTGATTCCGGTGCTTCATTCCATGTTTCCTGTTAGAGTATATTTACTATACTTACTTATATTTGTATATACCACTGTTCATACATACATATATTTGTACTCTTATATTTATTTATTGGGTTGTTACTATAATGATGAAGGTAAGCTCATTTTTACAACATCTCACATGGTATCAGAGAGATTTGAATAATTTTTTTTTCCAGGCCAGCTTTTCTTTGCCGGATTACCACCGGTGTGAGCTTTTGGGAGTCAGAGTCCGAAGAAGGACGGCAAGCCCATCCTCGCTCGTGGCGGCTTCTGCCTCCCACCCACCCTGTTCGACCGCTGTTTCTTTGACCCAGTCTCCAACCGTGGCTGTTGCGCATCGGCATGTGCGGCTTCAACCACCTCTCGCATCGCCTTTCTTCTATTCCAACTCGCTGCGTAAGATCTTCGTATCAAGCAAAGCTGGAGATCTTCTTGCTAGGTGAGGTGAGCCATGACTACAACCTCATTGACGCCGCTTCCCCCGCCGTCTTCTTGCTGCACCGTTTGGCAAGTTTGCAGCCACTTCGGGAGAACTAGCCACTTCTTCCCTGCACAATTTCCAAATCGCCAAGATTCATAACTAAATAAATCCAGCCAAAAGCCAACTTCAATGGCCGACAACCATGGCCACTTGACTTCACAGTAATCACCTTTATATATATATATATATATTAAAAAAAACAAAAATCAGTCATGTGGATCCTGCCAAAATCCATGGCAAACATCCATTTAGTGGGCACATGGGTTCACAGTAACTTCAGCATCTTTATTATATATATATATATATATATATATATATATATATATATATATATATTATTACAAAAAAAACACCACATGGCTTCTACATCCTCTCCCAATTTCCTTACCTTCGTCGATGTAAAATTAAATGGCTCCAATTACAAGGAATGGTGCACGACTGTGCGTATCATTTTAACTAGTTGTATTAGAGCTACTTGGCCATGTAGATGGTACCTCCTCTTCTCCTAAAACAACTGACACTCTCAGTACATCTGCTTCATGGTTCACAGCTGACCATCGCGCCATGACTCTTATCTGTCAGTCTTGTGAGTTTGACATTCACATGGAGATTGGGCATCTTCCGACTGCCTTTGCTATGTGGGACCACCTACGTCATATGTTTGAGTAGTTCAGTTCTGCTCTCCAATATGCCATTCTACAGGATCTCACTTATGTCCAGCAAAGGGAGCGTTCTGTTCAAGAATATGTTACTGAGTTGCGATCTTTGTGGTGACAACTCGACTCTTTGAAGCTTTCCACTTATTTGACGTGCAAGTGCTATAAGGCTCGCACACAATCCCACTAGATACAGCGGACATTTGAGTTCATGATGCGTCTCCGTCATGACTATGAGCCTGTTCGCAGCCAATTACTTAATCGCGATCCTATTCCATCCTTCGATGATGTTGTGCACAGTGTTATGGCTTAGGAGACTAGGCCACATGCACTCTCCTCCTCTCATCCGGGCTCTACTGATACAGTCATGGCTGTGACATCTTTGCGTTCTTCTTGGATCTCTATTCCCAGTGCCCGTTCTCCTCCTCCCCTGGATCCTCTTCTTTCTGCCGTTACTGCAAACGACAGGGACATGTGAAGATTTAATGTCCAAAGCTTCAGCAATGACAACAGCAGCATTCACAGTATTATCTTCCTCATATATCCTCTGGAGTTTCTTCTTCACCTCATGTTGCTATTGTCGAGGTCTTGACTCTTGATTCCTCTAGGGCTCTTGCTTTTCAGGTTGCTCAGCTTACAGAGCAACTTCATGCTATGCAGCGTGCTATGTAGTCTAGCTGCTCCTCTGTTATGTCTATTGCTTTTGGTATGTCTTCCTCCTAATGGATTTTAGATTCTGGTGCTACTCATCATATGATTGCTCATGCCACTATGCTAGTCCACCTTTCTAGCACTCACCCATTTTCTAGTGTTCATACTACTGATGGAAGTCTTCTTCTTGTCACGCAATTCGGTCACCTTCAGTCTCCTTCATTTAATATTCCCATAGTTCACCATGTTCGGTCATCAACAATTTTGGGCTGAGGCTGTTCTCACATCCACCTACCTCATCAATAGAACACCTTCCTCTACTCTTTATGGTGTTACTCCTTATGAGCGTCTTTTCTCTTCTTCCCTATCTTATGGACATCTTCACATCTTTGGTTGTGTTTGTTTCGTACTTCTGCCCTCAATTGAGCGAACTAAACTCTCTCCACATTCTGTGATGTGCATCTTTCTTGGCTACAACTCTAAACACAAGGGCTATCATTGTTATGATCCTATCTCTCGGCGTTTTTACATTTCTCACCATGTTACCTTTCTTGAAGACACACTCTTCTTTTCCTCCCCTTCTCGGGATTTTTCATTTCTTAGGTCTTCTTCTGCTCCTCCTACTCCCATTCCTTCCATTATTTTACCCACATCTTCTATTCCCGCCGCCTCCATGACTCCACACAAGTTTTGTCTGATAGTTTTTCCGCCTCCCTGCTTCCACACACAGTTCCCTCATCTATCGACCCCACCTCATGTTTAGATACTTCAGGTGATTCTCCCACTTCCTTTTCCACTCCCGCCTCTCCTGAAGATGCTCCTATTGTCCACTGTAGTTACCCAGACCGTGTTTGTCATCCTCCAGCTCGGTATGCTCTTTCTCTCTCCTCTACCTACTCTCCACTTTTTCAGACTTTCCTTACGGCCGTTCACACTCATCATGAGCCACAGTCATATCGTGAGGTTGCCTAGCATCCCCATTGGCAGCAAGCTATGACAGAGGAACTCGGGGCTCTTGAGCGAATGCTTTCCTGAGATCTTGCTCCCTTTCCTTCTAGTGTTACTCCTATCAGTCGTCGGTGGATCTATAGGATCAAGACCCAAACTGATGGTACTATTGAGGGCTATTAGGCGCGTCTTGTTGCTCGTGGCTTTACATAGGAATATGGCATTGATTATGAGTAGACTTTTGCCCTTGTAGCCAAGTTGACTACTGTTCATCTTCTTCTTCCTATTGTTGCACCACGTCACTGGCCACTCTATCAGTTAGATGTGACCAATGCCTTCTTACATGGGGATATTTTGAGGAGGTTTATATGACTCATCCTCCTAGTTTCTCTCATTCTCCTCAGCATGTGTGTCATCTTTGTCGGGTTATTTATGGCCTCCAACAGGCTCCTCGTGCTTGGTTTGAGCGTTTCGTAGTGTGATTCTTGCTCTTGGATTCACCGAGAGCTCTCATGATTATGCCCTCTACACTGGCAGACTCCTCATGGACTCACTATTCTTCTTCTTTATGTCGACGATATGGTTATTTCTGGTGATGAAGCTGATACTATTATTTCTCTGAAACAGCGGTTAGACACCAAGTTTCAGATGAAAGGCCTTGGTCCTCTTCGTTACTTTTTGGGTCTTGAGATTGCTTATTCTCGTCGTGGTTATTTGGTGTCTCAGTAGAAATACATTTTTGACATTTTTCGATGATCTGACATCACCGATATTCGCACTGCTTCCACTCCTATTGAGCTGCATCATCATCTTTCCTCTATTGATGGCGAGCTCTTGACTGATCCCACTCGTTATCGAGCACTTGTTGGAGCTCTTGTCTATTTGACTATCACTTTACCCCACATTGCTTATGCTGTTCGTGTTCTTAGTCAGTTTGTGAGTGCTTCTCGCTCTACTCATTATGCTGCACTTCTACGGGTTTTTCGTTACCTCCATAGCACTATCACTAGATCTTTGTTTTTCTAGGCCATGTCATCCTTTGAGCTACGTGGCTATTGTGATGCTGATTGGGTAGGTGATTCTACTGATCGGCGATCTACCACTAGTTTCGGCATTTTCCTTGTAGATTCACTTATCTCTTGGAAAAGCAAGAACCAATTTACTGTTGTTTTTCCACTACCGGGGCTGAGTATGGTACTATGTCTTCTACTACTAAGGAGGTTCTATGGTTGCGTCCAATTTTGATGGATTTTGGTGTCTCCATATCTGCTTCCACTCCTATCTACTGTGGCAACCAGAGTGCTATCAAAATTGTAGATAATCCAGTGTTTCATGAGCGCACGAAGCATCTTGAGGTTGCTCTTCACTTTGTTCGTCATCATTACCTTGTTGGCAGTATTCTCTTTCCGTATGTTGTCTCCACCCACCAGCTTGCTGATTTTTTCACTAAGGCACATACTGTTTCTAGATTTCAGTTTCTAGTTGAAAAACTCTCGGTTTATGACCCACCTTGAGTTTGAGGGGCATGTTAGAGTATGTTTACTATACTTACTTATATTTGTGTATACCATTGTTTATACATACATATATTTATACTCTTGTATCTATTTATTGGGTTGTTACCCTAATGAAGGTAAGCTCATCTTTACAACATCTCACACTTCCCCTTGTAAGGATATGATACTGAATTTTAGAAGTGGAACTTTTTCTAAAGTACGCCTTACTGATGATGAGAGTTTGGATATTGCAGGCATAGGAGACATAAATTTGAAAACCTCCTTGGGTACTATTTGGATACTAAAAGATACGAGATATATCCCCGGTCTAAAGAGGATGCTGATCTCTGTTGGACAGTTAGATGACACTAGATATCGTGTCATGTTTGGAGACGACGGGTAAAAAATCGTCAAAGGAAATCTGGTCGTTGCTCATGGCTGGAAAAATAGGACTTTATACATGGTTGAATTACTGTCAGATGAACTAATGCAGTTACTAGTGAAGGTGAACCTTTAATTATGTGGCAGTAAAGACTTGGTCACATGAGTGAGAAGCATATGAATATGCTAGCTTCAAAAGAGAAAATTCCAGATTTGAAGAGTGTGGAAATAGGTTTTTGTAAACCGTATGTACTCAAGAAGCAAAAAAGGGTTACTTTTGCAAAATCAAGAAAGACACCCAAGGTTGAGAAGCTAGGGCTACTTCATACAGATGTATATGGGCCAAAATCAGTTGTCTTGATGGGAGGATTGTGCTGCTATGTTACCTTTATCAATGATTCTACTAGGAAGGTATGGGTTTACTTCTTTAAACAGAAGTCTGATGTTTTTGCTACCTTCAAAAAGTGGAAAGCTGTTGTTGAGAATGAAATGGGTTAAAAATCAAGTGTTTGAAGTCTGATAATGGTTGTGAGTACAGTAGTGCTAAATTTATAGAATATTGTGCTGAAAATGGAATAAAAATGCTGAAAACTGTTCTTAAGACACCATAATAGAATAATGTTACTGAAGGAATGAGTAGAAGCTTGAATGAGAAGGCAAAGAGTATGCGACTTCATGTACAGTTACTGAAGATGTTCTGGGCATATTCAATAAGTGCATCAGCTTATCTTATTAATCGATGATCCTTAGTTTCTTTGGGTTTAAGATTCCTAAGGAGGAATGGCACAGTAAAGAAGTGTCTCTTTCACACTTGAAGGTATTTGGATATGTTTCCTATGTTCTTATTAAAGGTTCTGATAGAGACAAGCTTGATCCCAAAGCAAGGAAGTATGTTTTCCTTGGTTATGGGTTAGATGACATGGGCTACTGCTTTTGAGATGAGTTGAGCAGAAAAATCACTTTCAATTAGAACGTGATGTATAAAGATAGGCTTGCAGTGGAATCTGAGGCTACAGGAAAACAAAATGAAAAGAAAATATCATGTTGGAAGATATTCAAGAATCTGATCTTGCTGGAAATAGTGGGAGTTCAGAGAGCACAAATAAAGAAGATGTGGTTTTAATTCGTCCAGAAACAGAAGTCAGAAGATCTAGCAGAGTTTCGCGACCTTCATAGAGATATTCTCCTTCAGCAAATTATTTGCTTTTGACTGAGGATGGTGAGCCTCATTATTATTCTTAGGCAATGCAGATGGATGATTCAGCTCAGTAGGAGTTGGTCATGAAAGAGGAGATAACTTCTCTTGAAAAGAATAAGACTTGGTCATTGACTGAGTTACCAGCAGAGAAGAAAGTTTTATAGACCAAGTGGGTGTATAGGATAAAAAAAGAACCTGATGGCAGTAAAAGGTACAAGGCAATACTAGTGGTCAAGAGGTTTCAGTAGAAAAGAAGCATTGACTATATTGAGATTTCTCTCCGGTGGTCAAGATAACTACTATCAGACTTATGCTAAGAATTGTGGCTGCAGAGGACTTACATCTAGAGCAACTAGATGTTAAGATTGCTTTCTTGCATGGTGATCTTGAGAAAGACATCTACATGGCATAACCAAAAGGTTTTCAGGTATTTGGAAAAGAAAACTTGGTCTGCAAGTTGAAGAAAAGCTTATATGGCTTGAAGCAAGCTCCAAGACAGTGATACTTGAAATTTGATAGTTTTATGAGAAAGAGTGGGTACAAGAGATGTGTATTAGATCATTGTTGCTACTTGAAGAAATTTGATTCATTGTACATCATATTACTATTGCACGTTGATGACATGTTAATTGCAAGAGCTGACCTAATTGAAATCAACAAATTAAAAATGCAGATGTCTAAAGTGTTTGAGATTTAAGATTTGGGTGTTTCAAAATAAATCTTTGGTATGAGCATCAACAATAATAGATCTAAAGATACACTTAAATTATCCTAAGAGAAGTATAATAAAAGGGTGTTGGAAAAGTTCAGTCTCCATGATGCTAAAATCTGAAGTACACCTTTGGGAAGTCACTTCAATCTCACGAAAAAACAGTCACCTCAAATGGATAAAGACAAGAAAAGTATGGCTAAAGTTCTATTTGCACCTGCAATTGGTAGTGTTATGTATGCAATGGTATGCACATCGCCAGATATTGCTCATGTAGTGGGAGTTGTTAGCAAATTCTTGTAAAGACAGCAATGGGAAGCAGTTAAGTGGTTATTGCTCACTGGTTCTCTTCAAGCGCATGAAGCCAGGCTACTTGCCCAAGTTGAATAAGTGGAGGAAAGGGTGTTGCACATTCTAACAGATCCTGTAACATCAAAGGAAGCTGATCTAGTCTTTGCTAGAGGCCGTGGAAGAGGCCCATATAGAGGCGCAGGTTGTGGAAGAAGCAGAGGAAGGGGAGCAGAGCTGAAAACACAACCAAACCAAGTGAGCATATGAATTACAAAAGCAATATACAATGCCATCTGTGCAAGCGTTTTGGGCATGTTAAAGCTCACTGTTGGTTTAGAGATAGGACCAATATGAAGGACAACAATATGGTGGTTGAGGAAAAAGAGAAGGAGACTGGAAGTCTGTTTATAGCTTATACTGAAGATGAGTTAAGTTTGCAGGAAAAATTGAAGAAAACTAGAGGAGAAGGTGAGAAGGATGCTGTCTGGATAATTGATAGAGGTTGCTCGAATGATATGACGGGTGTCAGAGAGCTGTTCGAGACGTTGGATGAGTCGCAAAAGCTTAGTGTGAAGCTGGGTGACAACAAAGAAATTGATGTTCAAGGTCAAGGGACAATGATGATCAAATCTCAAGATGGATGAGTGAGGTTGATGAACAACGTCCAATATGTGCCGGGATTAGCTCATAACCTCCTTAGCGTATGGCAGTTGCTCTCATGGGGTTATGATGTGAAGTTTGAAGATGATGCATGTGTCGTTGTGGACCGGAACACTGGAGAAGCTGTGATCAAATTGAAAAAAATCGAAGAACAACATGTTTCCATTGATGACGTCAGATGTACGGTGTGCAAACGTGGCAGTGGGAATGTCAAATAAGACAGTGATGTGGCATAAAAGGTATGGACACGCCATCAACCAAGCTCTGAAAACTTTGAACACTAAAGTGCTGGTGACTGGGCTTCCTCTCATTGGAGAAGTGGAAGTGTGTGATGTCTGCCTATGTGGAAAACAAACATGACACTCATTCGGCCACAACGCAGGGAAATCAAGACCGACCACTGAGAAGCTGCAACGTGTGTATGTCGATCTCTGCGGACCAATACATGTAGAGTCTGAGGGTGGAAACAGGTACTTCCTTTTACTAGTTGATGATTGCACGAGCAGGGTCTGGATCGTTTTCTTCAGGACTACGGACGAGGCGCTGGATAAATTCCATATATTTCAGGGGCTCGTTGAGCGTGAATCAGTGAAGAAAATTATACTTCTCCGCTCAGACAAGGGAGGAGAGTTTCTCTCATGCGACTTCAATGAACACTGCGAAATGTTTGGAATCTAGCGCGAACTGACACCACCCTATACTCCACAACACAATGGCAATGTGGAATGGAAAAACCGGGCAATGGTGGAGAAGACAATGTTCTTACTGAAGTGTGAAGGTCTTCCTACATCTTTATGGGCCGAAGCAGTAGCTACTACTATGTATTTAATCAACATGCCACCAACTGAAGCAGCTCCAGAAGCTACACCATATGAATTATGGTATGGAACTAAACCTAATGTAAAACACTTGAAAGTGTTTGGTTGCTTGGCATGGATGCAGGTTCTAGCTCAGAAGAGACACAAGCTGGACGATAAATCAAAGAAATGTGTGTTCTTAGGCTACTACTCAAGAACAACGGCCTATAAACTTTACAACCTTGTAACTAAGAAGACTAAGTTCAGCAGAGATGTGGTCTTTTGAGAAGAAGCACGATGGGATTAGAACTCCATCTGCAACAATGATAAGTATGGTTGGGAAAACTTATTTCCAAGGGAATTGGAGGCTAATAATCAAGACAAACTTGAAGGTGAAGCTGAAAAAGTGGAGTTGAAGTAATGCAGGATGAACTGGGTGTATTTTTGAGCCAGAGAAAATCCACTCAAGACCTCTTAAGGAGGGTCAATATGTACAACTGTAAACTAGTTCTAACACCCATGTGTACCAATAAGAAACTGCAAGCAAAGGATGACTCTGGTAACACAGATGAAAGAAGGTATCGAAGTCTTATTGGGTAATTGATCTACTGAACACGCAGTAGACCAGATATAGCATTTGTTATCTGGATTCTCTCCAGGTTTATGAACAAACCAACAAAGTTGCACACAGGTGCTGGAAAGAGAATTCTAAGATATCCTGTAGGTACAATTAATTTTGGATTGAGTTACAATCATAATGATGTTTGTAAATTAGAAGGGTTCACAGACAGTGACTGGGCTGGGAGTATAGAAGATCGAAGGAGCAGATCAGAAGCTATATTTAATTTGGGCTTAGCTGCAATTGCCTGGATGTCTAAGAAGCATGAGGAAATAGCATTATCTACTTCAGAGGCTAAGTATATTGCAGCCTCAGCAACATCGTGCAAAATTCTGTGGTTTAGAAAGCTGTTGGAAGACTATGGGATGGTTTGCAACGAATACTGATGTTTGGTGTGATAACAAGTCAGCCATAGCTATAGCAAAAGACCCAATGCATCATGGGAGAACCAAACATATCGACATTAAATTTCATTTCATTTTGAAGTTAGTTAAAGATTTTGTGATTACACTTAAGTATTGCAACACTGATGAGCAAGTAGCATATGTGTTCACTAAGCCTTTAAACACATAGAAACACCTTGCAATCAGAGAACAACTAGGTGTGTGTGATCCTTAATCAAGGGGAGGATATGTTATGGATTTGATTGAGGATTTAGATAGTGGTTGAAGTCTGACAAATAGTGCATCATCCCTGAGGTTTCGTCCAAAGAAGCATGCATGTACAAGCCCGTCATCATCACTGAAGAAGCCATGCTCACTGCCGACAAATAAAGCCTGCTCTAGGGTAAGATAACCCATATTGATAATGGGTTAATGTACGAGTACATAAGCTCTTAAGTTATCTAGTTAACCATCAGTTATTGTGGTTGTTTTGTTTTTAACTGTCAGTCAATGCATTTTGTATAAATTTGGACAACTTGTTTGAATGAAGTGGTGGGAAAATTTTCAATAGTGCTTTTCAAGTGAGTCTCAGTGAAAATAGAGAGCGACCCTTCTTGCTTCTCTTAACACTCTTTTCTCATTTGGATTCTTAAGCTGAATAGAAAAACCCTCCAAATTATAACAAAGTTAGCAATGGCTGCAACTGTCAAGGTCTCAACCGATCACCTTTGGCCGTGTGGCACTTGACACGTACCAAGTGGCAGGTCAGTCTTCCTTGTTAGAATAACAATGAAATAACACCTGTTCGCAACACAAGAACAACACATAAAAGAAGAGAGCAAAACCGGAAAACATTCATGGTACGAGAAGACGACACAAGAAACCAGTATTAAAGAGAGAAAAACATAAACGCTCTTAGATTGAGAAAAGTTTACAATCATGGCTAAAGATCCTCACCAAGAGACCTTGTCTTCTCCTAAAGACATAATAGACTCTATTACGAGAGTTACCCAAATCCTCAAGGTTAATCGAACCCCTTCCCAATACAGGTCTGGCAAAAGTTATGGACTTCCACTTAGCTTGCAGTGTCCTCCGACATTACTGTAGCTTTAACAAGCCACCCTCGATCACAGCGCGCAGCAGTACCCGTCATGCGCGTTAATATCGCGTGGCATCCTCGCCCCTGGCTCGGCCATGTTCCTGCTTGCGTGCCCACTTGCATACGTTTGTGTAATCCCTCGGCAAATCCGGAATCAGCATTTGGGTCTCTCGGTATAATCACGTGTCCCGCCCCACCTAGACTTGCTAGAGATCCACTCTCTAAAATAATCTAAGTCCACGACACTTGACTCTTGGTACGGGCGTGCCTGTCCCACGCGCTCATCGGCCATGCGCACGCCAACGGTCCAACGCGCCCGTACCTCACGGTCTCAGCACATGATTGTGCGGGATATTTCACCCACTCTTGGTTATGACACAACACAAGTCTTGTGCTTCCTCGCGTGCTACCCAATCCACGTGGCTGTGTGTCATCGTGTCTTGGTATATGTTAAGTTATTTTCCTAATGACCAAGTATATGGGCACCGACCCTTACAAACCACCTCCACTAGTTGAACCTGACGTCCTCGTCGGTCTTGAACTCAAGAAGTCTTGAACCAACTCCTTGAACTACAAAAGGGTAGTATCACGCTCCCAGCTTGCCTCCTACATAGGCAAGTCCTTCCATTAGACAAGAAAGAACACCCTGGGATTTTTCTTGCTTTGGCCTTCAACTCTCCGGTCTAGGATCTGCTCAGTCACCCTGCTGAACTCCTTGCGAATCGTCGGTGGGGCTCGACTCTTCTTCGCCCTCGATGGATCCGTGGGGTCTTTGTGGCATGGATTCAAGAAACTTACATGGAAGGTTGGATGGAGTTTCAGCCGAGGGGAAATCAAAATGATATACCGCGTTGCCCATCCACTGGACAATAGTGAAAGGCTCATCATACCTCGCGATTAAGCCTTTGTGTACATCCTTCCAATGTAACTTCTTCCACACATGTGGACTGAGCTTCAACCAAACTTTGTCCCTTACCTTGAACTCCAAAGACGTCTCCCTTGATCTGCATACTTCTTCATTTAGTGAGCCGTCTTGGCGAGGCTATCCCGAGCACTCTCCATCGTCTTTTGCCGATCAATGGCAAAGTGATATGCGGCAGGACATTTCTCTCCTGTCCTCCGCTTCGCCACCTCTGAAGGAGTAATAGGTTGGTTTCCATATGCAAGCTCAAACGGACACTTCTTCGTCGATGAAGACCGATGAAGATTATAGCTAAACTGCACCATATCAAGCAAACTCAGCCAATTCTTCTGCGAAGTAGAAACATAACGCTAAAGAAACTCTTCCAATAGAGCATTGATTCTCTTGGTCTGCCCATCCGTCTGCGGATGGTTTGCAGTTGAAAACTTCAATTCTGTACCCAACAACCCGAAGAACGTTGTCCATAAATGTCCAATAAAGCAAGCATCTCGATCGCTTATGATATCTTCCGGTACCCTAAAGTGTTTCACCACATACTTCAGGAATAGCCCAGCAGCCACCTCCGCCGAACATACTACCGATGCGGGTATGAATACTGCATATTTCGTGAATCGGTCCACGACCACCATCACAGTCAACATCTTTTCCACCTTAGGAAATCCCGTAACAAAGTCGATGGAAATTGACGCCCATGGTCTTTCCGGAATACTCAACGGCTGGAGAAGACCGGCCTCCCGTCTTATTTTTGACTTGTCTTGTTGGCACATGAAACAAGTTTTCATATATGATTCTATGTCTTCGCCCATATCCAGCCAATAGTAATATCGTGTGAGCAAGGTCTTCATTCACTCACGACCGGGATGTCCCGCCCATGGAACATCATGATGGTCCTTAAGGAGCTCCTGCCGAATCTTTCCTCCCTTCGGCACATAGAGTCAATTGCCTTTGGCGTAAAGAAGCCCATGCTCCACCCAATACTTGCGCACGACTTCGTCTTGGACATCTTTCATCAGCTTCACATACTTAATGTCCGTTTTTTCTATCTCCTCAATACGACTTTGCAAGTCTTTCTCCCAATGCAACCGCATACTCAACCATCTTTTTGGGACTCAACGCATCAGCCACCTGGTTGTGTCTCCCCGATTTGTGTTGCCATTCAAAGTCATATTTCTTTAAGAACTCCTGCCAACGAGCTTGTCTAGCCGACAGCTTCTTTTGTGTAGCAAAGAATGTATTGGCAATGTTATCTGTTTTAACAAGAAGCTTAGTACCCAAAAGGTACACTCTGCATACCTGTATGCAATGAACAATGTCGAGCATCTCCCGCTCATGCGCCGAATAGCGTTGCTCCGCATCTTTCAGCTTCCAACTCTCGAATGCCACCGGATGGTCATTCTGAACAAGGACACCGCCAACCGCCTTGTAGGATGCATCTGTGTGCACCTCAAAAGGTTCATCGAAGTTGGGCAATGCTAAGACTGGTTCACTTGCAATTGCATCCTTAATCTTGTCAAAAGCAGCTTGTTGCCTCTCCGTCCAACCCCATGGTTGGTCCTTCTTCAGCAAATCGGTGAGCGGCATCAGCTTTCTTGAACATCCTTCAATGAATCGGCGATTGTAGTTGGCTAAGTCGAGAAAAGATCGTAACTCAGGTACTTTGGACAGTGCAAGCCAGTCCAAAATCGCCGCAGATGAGTGCATGTCATATACATATTTTCATATGTCTTTTACCCATTTTTAACTTGTCTTTAGCATGTATTTATGATAAATTGGTGCTACCTTGGGTATGTGTGCTTAATTGTGCAAATATTTAGAACATGAAACAATTATAAGTGGTTTGGAGAAGATTTCATAACAAAAGGACCTAAAGGGCAGTTCGTCAAGGCAAGCATGGCCCAAGCACGGGCATGCTTCTCAGCCGTGCACTTCACAGGAGTCTCAATAGAAATGAAGGACTCAGAAGCACGGTTTGAGTTCTCATAGAACGGGTACCCAAATGGAAGCAAGGCCTAAGCATGAGCGTGCTTAGACCTGTGCATTTTACGGCCTGGCGAAAATATGTAATGTAGCGAAAGTACTGTAGCACCAAAAATTTAAAAACTTGAAATCTGCACGGGTTGAAGCACGGGCAAAGCACAATCGCACTGCCTGGATCACTAGCGTGCAGAATTAAGCACAGCTGTGCTTGCATCAGGAAGTGATTTTTTAAGCGCAAAAGTTAGGGTTTCAAGGCGACTTCTTTCAAATCTTTCTTTCCCTTTGGGGGAGGCGATGTGAGAAGGGAGAGGCGCACCTTAGAAGACCAAATCTAGACCAAGAGATTATCATGGAAGTGGAAGAACGTTGGCAAGATCATCATTGGTTACCCTTCGACGAAGATTGTAAAGCAAGAAGGGAGTTTATGGATTTCATCTCATTCTCTTGTTGCTTTCCTTATGTTTCTTGTACTATCATAAGGAGCTAACCGTTCTCTGGTGCCATTGATTCATGAACTCAGATGTTATTTTGTAGTTGAATACTTTCTTGCAATGTTTATGGAGTCTTAGAGATTTCTATGTTTAATCTTGTGTTGGATAACTTGATGTGCATGATTTGTATAACGTGATTATAAACTTGGCGTGTGTTCTTGGCTTAGCGTAATTACTATAGCGTAATTGCTCCCTCGAAGTGCTTGAACCTTGCAGTATAATCACTACTTTGATGTTTATCATAGCTATAGCTGCAATAAAGCTCCTGAGCACACATAGATTTTGTTGGATGTACCTGATAGGTATTGTGAGAAAGTGACTACAAGTTATCCCGCGGGATTGATCCGGAGCACTACTCCCTATCACTAATCTCCCGTTACTTGAACCCTGTCTCTCCCCCTCGTTTCTCCTATCCTATTACTTTTCTTTGTAATTAGTCTTTAACACAAATTATTGAGCCGGCTAAATATTAGAAATCCGACGAGTATCGAAAACTATACCAATCCCTGTGGATTCGACTACCCGATCCCATATTGGGTATATTATACTACATGTACGACTTGTGTACTTGTGGATACGCAAGGCACGTATCAGCCGTCACCTTAGCCCGATCCATTCGGACTTTACCCCGAGAAATGCTACAGCCAAGGAAATTGATCTCCTATTGAGTGAAATGATATTTCTCTATCTTCACATACAACTGATGCTCCCTCAGTCTTGATAGTACCTCCTTCAAGTGAACAAGGTGATCCTCCAAGGATTCACTATAAACCACAACATCATCCAAGTACACCACCACAAACTCATCAATGTAGTCCTAAAACACTTGATTTATTAAGTGGCAAAATATCGCGGGAGCATTGGTTAAGCCAAATGGCATTACAAGGAACTCAAACGGCCTATAACGCGTAACACATGCCGTCTTGGACTCATTTCTTTCAGCAATCCTCACTTGCCAGTATCACGAATGAAGATCCAGCTTGGAAAAATATGTTGCTTTTGTTAGCCGATCGAACAAGTCCTGAATAAGAGGAATTTGATACTTGTTCTTCACATTGATCTTGTTCAACACCCGGTAGTCCATGCACAGTAGAGGAAAGCCATCCTGCTTCTTCTGGAATAATATCGGTGCACCATATGGAGCCTTTAATGGCTGAATGAAGCCACTATCAAGAAGATCCGTGAGTTGTTTCTGCAACTTAGTCAACACCAAAGGAGACATACGGTAAAGAGCCCGGGCAGGGGGTTTGCAACCCGGCATCAACTCGATTTGGTGATCTATGGCCCGCTGGGGTGGGAGTTCACGGGGTAGTTCCGGCTGCATAACGTCTTGAAACTCCTTCAAGACTCCAGCGACAACTGGAGGTAGATCACTCACCAAATCATCCTGTACTTCCAATAAAGTAGCAATATAAATGAGTTGTCCATGTTTCAACCCTTGCACCACCTGGTGCGCAAAAAGCATCACCTCCTTCCTTTTCTTCTCCTTTACAGCCACTCCAGCTATAAAGCATGTGTTTTTCTCACCCATTATGAGTAGACCACCAAAATGAGGAACAATGGCTGGTTTGGTGGACTTCAAGAACTCTATCCCAAGAACCAACTCAAAATCATTCATTGTAACCGCCAGCAAGTCAATCTTCCCTTGCCATCCACCTTTGTTAAAGTACACGCCAGAAATCTTCCTAGTCACCGCCCGTGCCTGAGAATTGACTGCTTTTACTCAGCTTGTGTGCCGTCAAGGATCAGTCCCAACCGAGTGGCCACATCCTTCTTAATGAAAGTGTGAGTTGCTCCTGTGTCCACCATTCCTTGTATGACCTTTTTATCCATGATCAGTTCCACATAGCTAAGGGGGTTCGATGGGCCATCACCCTTGATAGCCTTTAAGGCACCCAACAATTGCAAAAGACTCACCCTTGCTGGACCCACGGAATCGCTATCTGCTTCATTCACAAATGTGTTCAGCTTCTCGCGTTTGGGGCAATCCCGTACCATATGTGGTCCGTTACAAATAAAGCATCATCCTACCTTATTGCTTAAACCACCTGCTGCTTTCCCATTAGTCTTGGGTCTGTTTCACTTGTTATGGTCGTGGTTAGGCTTCCTCCTCTAAAACCCATTTCTGGCCCTTTTCTCTATTGGTTTCTTTTCCTTCGGTCTAGACTTGGCCTCCTTCTGTCTAGACTTGGACTCCTCACCTTCTACTTCAGGTAGAATCCGCAAATCCACCAGTACTTCAGCTACAATGATTGCAGAGGCGAGATCCTTCGCACTTTGCCTCCGTACGTTAGAGCATAATAGAAAAGAATTTCCCAAGGGACTTATGAAATATAGCTAATAAACATAGATCCTGTACGTCCAATGAAGGTGGTAGGAAACTAAGGGGCCGTTTGTTTCACCGAAGTGGACACCGAAGTGGCCACTTCCAGCCCACTTCGGTGTGTTTGTTTCACTGATTTGAACCTGGAAGTGATGATGTAACAACTTCTGAGTTCGGCCACTTCGGTGTCTGACTTCAATTGGAAAAGTCCCGAAGTCACCACTTCAGCGTCCCACTTTAGCCCACTTTGCAATATATTTCAATGATAAATAAAATAATTATTATCATGGTAATAAAATAATTAAATAACTACTTTCACTAATTAATAATTAAGCATAATATATTAACCGATTTAATTTAATTTAATAGCATGGTATTAAATTAATTATGTGATGTGCAAAATTTTTAATTTAATAAATAAGTTATTTATTACCATCGTAATAAAGGAATTAAATTATTTAATTAAATCATATGATTTAATTAAATAAATATAAAAAGCATGAAAGGGCAACTTTATCCCTTCACCGAAGTGGTGATAATATCCCCACTTGAACCATCCAAACACAGGAAGTGGTATCCGAAGTCCAGTTTTCAACTTGAACCAAACACATTAAAGTGGATAGTTCCAGCTAAACTGTTCACTTCCACCGAAGTGCCACTTCCAGATTTCCACCACTTCGATAATTCATTTCTGAACCAAACGGCCCTAAAGAATGAGAACCCAATTTGAATTTCTTCATTAGATTCTTTTGACTCAACTGAAGATATCCATTTTGTTTGAGATTAGAACTCGAAGAGCTTGCTTTTTCTTCCTTTTTTTTTTCTTTTTTTAAAGGCCTCTAAAAAGCTATTTTTATCAATTTTAATTTGTGTTAAACCCAAAACATAAAACCAGACTAACATCCAAATAACATGACTCTGAAGGCCTTATAAATAAAAGCAAAGAAATGAGGGGGAAAAATTAGAAAGATAGGAAACAATAGAAAAAAAATTGAAATAGTGATATTTTTTGTTATAGAGTTTTTTTTCCTGTGACATTATGGACAAACAGCAAAGTCCGCTAGTGTGTTATATATATATATATATATATATATATATATATATATATATGAATATGAACAAGCCACCAGCACTCTACATATTAAAAAGTACATACTCAACGGGATTGTGAAGGCAGTTTAGGTAGCGTTTGGTTGGATGTAATTCTAAATGCAGTAGATTTCTAATTACATTGTAACTGTAAAACCATGGATTTGAAAATACAGTGCAGTTAAATCTGATGTTTGGTTAGATGTAACTGGAACTACTGTATTATAAGATTTTATGTTTGTTTGAAAGGATTTGTAAATCTAAAATTAAACAACATATGTTTGGTTTGATATATTTTAAAAGTGTGATTACTCATAATAAAGTTAAACCCATATTATTTCATTTATCATTTAGTTTTATTATTCTAATTAGTAAATATTTATTATGTATTAACTTTATTATTATTATGACAAACTTATTATTATATTTATTAACTTATTGTAATAAATATTTTAGAAATATAGTTATTTATTTACTTTTATTATTATTATTATTATTATTATTATTATTATTATTATTATTATTATTATTATTATATTCATTAATTTATTCCAATAAAATTTTATTAGAAATATAGTGAGTTATTAATTTTATTAATTTTTTATTACTATCTTATTTTAATAACTTATTTTAATAGTGAAATTGGACCATTAATTTTATTATTATTTAGTAATAAGACTTTTTTTATTTTTTTTAATAAATCTCCAAATCCCAGGATTTTTCAAAATACCAGGATTTGGTTTTACGGCCAATTTGGCCGTAAAACCAAATCCCTCAGTCAAAGGTATTTGGTTGGTCAAAGGAAAACTAAATCCCTCAAAACAAACAACGGATTTTAAAAAATGATGTATTTGGAGTTACATGTAACTCCAAATACATCAAAACAAACACTACCTTATATGAATGTCTAAAGACGACTACGTCATGTGTTTTTTTTTTTTTTTTTTAATTTATTTGTATCAAACACAAAGTACTCAATTTAAACATGACTTAAATTTAAACGAAATAACCAACCCAAATCCACATTATAAATCTTATAAATCAGACTACACTAATATTTATTTTAAATTTTAAATATTTGAGTTATCTATACTGATATTGAAATTTACCATATATATATATATATATATATATATATATATATATAATGAACAAATAATGTATTAGAGGTCTCCGCATTATTAGAAATTGATCGTACGGCTAGTGGGCACTCATTCAGTGATTACAGGATTAGGTTACAAGTTCACTTCTCTAACTGAAGATTTTCTGAGTGCTATTGCATTTGACGCGGTAAAAAATACAACCTCTTGTTAAATATATGTGCAATATATTAGTAATGATTTTAAATTAATTTAAAACAAAAATATGATCAACTTAGAATTGGACACTTGGTGCAGTTTAAGTGAATTCATAGAAATGAACTGACTCGAAGTAATTTAAAAATGAAAATGATAACAAAATTTCTATAAACGTTTTTGTAAACAATCCCTACAAAACCCCATTTCTTCAACAAGTTGGGCAAAGTCAAAACATACGTATTAAATAAATAAATAATCCTATTTTCTTATTAAAGCAAATTAATTTTTAAAGTTTATTAGTTTTGGTGGGTGTATGTGCATGATTTTCACCCAAACACTTATACAAGCACATACACATAATGCAAAATAATCATGAGAAGGAACCACACAAATTAGTTATGTAGCTCGGTACACACGTGGCTACGTCTGGGCGGCAAAGTTCGGTGATAAAATCCACTAAAAGAGGGAAATAAATATGAGTACAAAATTGTCACTCATCCTCATAAAGGTATGCACCCTCTCTAAATTTATCGATGCCCACACTCTCACCCACACACAAGAATCACTCACTAGGTGGCTCAGTCTATATCTTAACAGCAGGGTTTCTTAAATAGATGTCTTCACGTCAGAAATATAGAATCTGCTTCTTTTAGAATCTCAACAGTTAATTTCTTAATTTGGACACTTTTCACAATTGGACGTTGCACCTCCGGTGTAAGTTAGGCATGAGCAAAACCGGGTACACGATTCGATTTTCAAAATCAGATCAGGTACCCAGTTTTTTGGATCCACAATAACTTGACCTGTATCTGACCCAATTTAAATCAAATTGAATATCGGATATCCGCATCTAAATTTAAGTTTTATCTAATCCTAAAGGGATTGGGGATTAGATTAAGGATTTGGATTTTTTTTATTTTTATCTGTAAAATTTAAATTATTAGATTTAGCATTTGGATTTGTTTACGTTTAGCCCTTCTAATATATATATATATATACACTAAAAATAGGATCTAGTAGTAACCAAAAAAAGATGACAAGTCGGAGACCTAATGCTAGTCGATGAAAAGGATGTTGTGACAAACTCTTTTAATATTAACTTACCATCTATTATCTAGGCTAAGAAAAGGATGGTCGATGATTATTATTGATGAGAACTGAAAACTAGAAAGAAGAATTGGATGGCGAATTCAAAAAGGGATCAATGAGATGGAAGGATGCTTACTATGATTCTATGTTGAGAACTTTACGACCATGAGTTAGCCTCTCATAGCATGAGAAATACTAATGCTATCCATATAGGAGAAAAATTATTATCATAATAAAAAATTTTCTCAAACTTATTGAAGAAAGTATGAATATGAAGTTTCCCTTAATTGCAATTCCAACCACTGTAAACATGATGCGAGTTGGCCTAATTTAGTTGTTCTTCTCCTCTGATTGAAACCTTAGCCATCCTCTCCAGAGATTCCCAAAAGATCCCCACTCAAACATAACTTTCGAATTTTATTCTACAAGTAACGAGCTAGTGCATGACCATGATTCGAGGTGTGCTTCACCAATGTTTCTCTCTAGTAGCACTTAGACTTGATTTTGAACAAAAAACTGGAATCCAGATATTTGCATGGCTAGGAGCATGCCCATGCTCGATAAGCATAGTCTTGCTCTGAGTAAAAGAATTGTGCACAGGATATGCTCTTCAATTTCTTCTATCCAGCATTCTGCAAGCCCTAAATACGCCTATGCTGAGGGTCGTGCTTATGAACGCAAGTGGGGCGGGGCGAGGCGGAGAATGGGATCCCCATCCCTATCCCCGCTTCCCACGGGGCGGGGATTCCCCACCTTAAAATTCTCTGCGGGGAATAAATTCTCCCCACTCACTTCCCCGCGGGGTAGGAGAATCCCCGCCATACTATTTTTTTTTTTAAATAACGTATCTATATACACATCATATATGAAATATACATAACATAATATACAATAAGCTAAATCTTGCAAAATATTTCTTAAAATTAACATACTATAATGTATGATGAAATAACAAGCTAATTATTACAAATAACATAAAGTTTGAAAGTAAATTAAACTATTTTAAACTAGTTTTTATTATTTTATCTTATAATATATGATAAAATTATATCTTATTTTATATAATCTTAATTTTAATATATATATTTATCTATAATAAGAAATAAAACTAGTTTTCATTAAACATTTTAAAACAATTATATATATATATATATATATATATATCCCCATGGGGAGCGGGGCAGGGCGTACTCTCCCCGCCCCCGCCCTGCTAATTGGGGAGGGGTTTCCCCATTCCCAGCCCCCGGAGAAACTATTTTGGGGAATCCCCGTCCCGTCGGGGAGGGTTCCCGTGGTGAACGGGGATTCCCAGCCCCACTTGCATCCCTAGTCGTGCTCTTCTCTAGATTGCCCTTTAGTGCATATTTCGCTTAGAAATACATCAATTTTCTTTTTTTTTTGTCCCAAGGCCTGTTACCCTACAGATTTAACACAAAAGACCCAATGCAACACTAAAATAAAGCAAACTATGCTCAAAGACAAGCAATATGCATGGATTTATAATATGAAATTCAAGCATAACATGCACTCATCACATGCAAAGGATCTTCTAAAGACATATAAGATATTAGAATGCAAGCCACTATCTACACCATTTGTGGCAAACATCAAGCTACGTGTTAAAAAATGGAAGGACCCAAAGGACTCATACCTAAGAGAAGCTATCCTTCAGGGAAAGATTCACATGAAGCTTATGCCAATAGAAAGGCAAATTACTGACATGCTCACTAGAGGAATTGGTACAAAGAAGCTTGAAGATATAGGTGCACAACTAGGATACTCACAAGATCAACAATTCAAAGTAAGTCAATGTTGAGAGGGATGATGAAGATTCAACAAACCTCCTTTGGAGTTTCTCAACCTTCTCAAAGAGGGTATTGACATACAAATTAAGCCCCCTCGACTTAATCAAGCATGAAGTCTAGATTCCTTCATTAATGGCCTTATTCTAGTATAAATAAGATAAGTGAGAAGTGTAGTAGTATTGAGAGGGTCTAAGAGAATATTTGATTGATTAATAAAGGATTTTTTTCAGATATCTTTTTCTCTCCACTCAAAAGCATTTTAATAGATTTCCTTGTTGTTGAACATAATTTCCATTAAGGAAGAATTAATTTTGGGTTTCTGGATTTAGATGGGGAGGTATAAACTTGCATATTAGGCTTGTCTTTCTTGATTAATTGTGTATCTTTACTTATCTCCATTGATGAAAAATTGAATATATCAACACTATTTTATATTTTATCAAAGCATTTGAACAAGCTCTTGATCTTGGAACTCCAGCTGCTAAGACCACACAAGCCACAAGCCACAAACTTTGAAGATGTCATCATTTCCTGATTCAATAAGCATTGCTTTGTTCCCATCCCTCTAGTTGTTGTTATCAAAGTAGGTTATTAATTTTGGAAATCTCAATTATTGCCAAAATTGCATGAGTCACATATCTTAAAAATATCATGTTGAAGTTGTTTGAAAGGCGGTCATTTAGTTATGTATGTTCATTATTGGCAGTTGTTATTAAGTTATTCTGATGAAAAGGTGTGAGTTTCAAGTAACTGCATAAAAGACAGCTATGTTGCAGTATTATAAATGGGTCTGTACTATCTGAATTTTATATACAATTGATTAAGCTATTTTTCCTCATATATTCAGTGAATTGTCTTGTTCTTCTTTCTCCTTAACATTTGTGGTATCAAAGTGAGGTTGAAGGAGATTAACACTTCATCGCAACTAATGGCAATGTTATCAATGTTTCTCAACCCACTCTTTCGATTTTTATAGGTGAACATTATAAATTTTGTAGCATCAAGATGAAGAATTTGTTTCAATCTCAATGGTTTTCAAGATCCTAATGAAGAAGCATGGTTGAAGGAGAACAAGAAGAAAGATTTAAAGGTGTTACTCTTCATTCAACAGGCCATTCATGAATCTATATTCTCAAGAATTGCAACAACATCCACTTCTAAACAAGCTTGGACAACATTGAAGAATGAATTTCAAAGTTCAAACAAAGTTATAGTTTTCAAACTCTAGGCATTAAGGCAAGAGTTTGAAACTATGAATATGAAGCCAAATGAAACAATGTAGCAGTACATTTCAAGGATGATGGCTGTCATCTACCAGATGTGGGTATTCAACGACAAAATCTCAGATCAAAAAGTGATTGAAAAGGTGTTAAGAAGTCTATCACCATGTTTTGATCACGTTGTCGCAGCCATTGAAGAGTCTAAGGACTTATCACAGCTTATAATTGACGAACTAAGTGGTTCTCTTCGGGCCCATGAAGCACTCCTGAATCGATCTGCAGACAAGTTTGAAGAGAAGGCTTTTTTAGCAAAGATGGAGGGATATAGTTCAAGAGCTATGGAGAAGATGCGAGGATGAGGCAGAGGAAGAGCCGTTTATAAAGCTTGAAGTAATGGAAGAGGCTGTGGAAAAGGCATCGAACATTGGCAGTTTAACTCTGAACAATGAAGAGGTAACATTCAGTGTTTCCATTGCGAAAAATATGGACATGTTAACTCTGATTGCTGGTATAAGGATAAAGCAGTACATATGGCAGAAGGCAGTGAAGAAACCAACTTGTTTATAGCACATTTTGGCATTGCAGGAGTGGAATGTGTGGTTAATTGATAGCGGTTGTTCTAACCATATGTCAGGACAGAAGGAACTTTTCAGAGAGTTAGATGAATAAAAAAAACTGAAAGTGAAGCTAGGAGATGATAAAGAAATTCAAGTGGATGGAGAAGGGACTGTGGCAATTACTACTACACCGGGGAAAACAAAGCTTGTCCACAATGTTTAGTATGTTCAAAGTCTAGCACACAATCTTTTAAGTGTTGGACAATTGAAGCTCAATGGATTTTCAGTTCAGTTTTCCAACAAAGCATGCTATATTAATGAAGTGAAGACGAGGAGTCTTGTGACAAAAGTGTTGATGACAGCAAACAAGTTGTTTCCCCTTGAAACCTCTAACATGGAGCAACTTAACATGATTTTTGTTGAACAAAGGGCAACCATACTTTGGTACAAAAGGTATGGCCATCTCAATGTGAAAGGCTTGAAATTATAAAATCAGAAAGGCATGGTGCAAGGCTTATCAAAGGTTAATTATCTTCCTATTTATGAGGGTCTATCTGTGGCAAACAAAGTCGCAAATCCTTTCCAATAGGAGCTTCATGGAGAGCATCAACCCAGCTTGAATTAATCCATGCAGATGTTTGTGGTCCTATGCAAACAAGTTCACTTGGAGGTAGTTCTTATTATCTTTTATTTACTGACGAATGAATTGGGTATACTTTCTGAAATTCAAGCCACAGGTTTTTGATTGTTTTAGAGGATTTAAAACTCTAGTAGAAAGCCAAAGTAGAAGATCTATAAAGATACTACACTCAGACAGAGGGGGTGAATTTCTCTCAACTGAATTCCGGGAATTCTGTGATGAAAATGGCACTCAAAGACACTTAACTGCACCCTATACACTAGAGCAAAATGGTGTGGTGGAGAGGAAAAACAGGACAGTTGTAGAAATGGCCAGAAGTATGCTGAAAGAGAAAGATCTTCCAAATGTTTTTTGGGGTAAGGTTGTGGCAACAGCAGTATACTTAATGAACTTATCTCCAACAAAAGCTATGCAGAATAAAACTCCCTTTGAAGATTGGACAGGTATGAAGCCCTCATTGTCACATTTAAAATTTTTTGGGTGTATTGCATATTCACTGGTTCATGCACAAAGTAGACAGAAACTTGATGAAAAATCGGTGAAGTGTATCTTTGTTGGTTACTGTTCTGAATCTAAGGCGTATAAACTTTATAATCCAATAAATAGGAAGGTAATTGGGAGTAGAAATATGATATTTCATGAAGATGCAAATTGGAATTGGTAGATAGATTCAAAAATTCAACAGAAGATTACAGTTTAAGTTTTGGGAGATCAATTACTATCTATTACACCACCTTCAGTCTCTGGTGACTCTTCTTCATCATCTCCATGTAATTTAAGCAATAGTCCAGCAAGTTCTGCAAGTATTTCAAGTAGTCCATCTTCTAGCAGTGAATCTTCTTATGAAGTGCCCCCATCAAGGGTAAAAACTTTGAAAGAAATATATGAAAGCTACAGATCCTCTCACATATAAAGAAACAACAAAAGAACAGCAATGGCAAGATGCAATGAAAGAGGAAATAGCATCAATACAAAGAAATCAAACTTGGGAGCTATATGATTTGCCACAATTGAAAAACACCATTGGTTTAAAATGGGTTTTCAAAACTAAATATCATTTAAATAGAAGTCTACTCAAGCACAAGCCTAGGTTGGTTGCAAAGGGTTACTCACAAAAGCTCGGAGTTGACTTTGAAGATACATTCTCACAAGTGGCCATATTAGAATCAGTGAGAACATTTCTTGCTTTGGGAGCACAGTTGAAGTAGCCTATATTTCAACTAGATGTTAAATTTGCAATCTTAAATGGAAAATTACATGAAGAAGTTTATGTTGATCTGCCTGAGGGGTTTATTATTTCTAACAATCAAGAAAATGTCTATAAACTTAAGAGCGCTTTGTATGGACTTCGGCAAGCTCCTAGAGCATGGTATATCAAATTTGACCAATATTTTGCAAAACAAGGTTTCAACAAGTTTGAGTGTGAACCAACTCTTTATGAAAAGTACATGGTGATCATCTTTTACTGGTATGTATCTATGTTGATGATCTAATTTGTATGAGTTCATCACACTCACTGGTTGAAGAATTCAAACAAAGCATGATGCACACTTTTGAGATGACAAACTTGGGTCTTCTTCATTATTTTCTTGGTTTAGAAATCAAGCAAGGAGATGGAAGCATCTTTGTTTCACAAAAGAAGTATGCAGAGAATCTTCCCAAAAGGTTTCATATGGAGAATTACAAGATGGCAATTACACCAATGAATATAAATGAAAAACTTCAGATGTATGATGAAACAGAAGACACAGATGCATCAAAATACAGAAGTATTGTTGGAGGTTTAATATATTTGTCAAATATCAGTCTAGACAACTCATTTGCTATTGGAGTTGTTTCTCAATATATGCATAAACCTTCTGGACATCATACGGGAGATGTAAAAAGAATTCTAGTTACATTGTAGGAACTTCATATTTTGGAATTCTTTATGAACAGGTTGCAAATTTCAAGCTAACTGGGTATACTGATAGTGATTGGGGAAGTTCTCTTGATGTTAGAAAAAGTATTTTTGGATATTTCTTTATTCTGGGGTCTGGTGCAATTAGTTGGGGCTCTAGAAAACAAGATATCACTGCCTTATCAACAATAGACGCAGAATATATTGTTGCAACCTCATCTGCATGCGAGGTTGTTCAGTTGAGAAGGATGCTTTCTGATATGGGACAGTTTCAGTTTGATGCAACATAGATTTTATGTGACAACAAGTCTTCAATTACAATAGCAAAGAACCCAGCTTTGCATGGAAAAGCTAAATATTTAGATATTAGATATCATTTTATTAGGAGTCTAATATCTAAAGAATTAATTACATTGAGGTATTGTAGTATTGAGGAGCAGGTAGCTGACATTTTTACCAAGGCTTTACCATACAAGAAGCATGTTTATTTCAGGGGCCTGATGGGTGTTTGCAACCTTCAAACAAGGAGGTGTGTTAAAGTTGTTTGAAAGGTTGTCATTTAGTTATGTATGTTAGTTATTGAGTCAGTGTGATGAAAAGGCGTTAGTTTCAAGTAACTGCATAAAAGATAGTTATGTTGTAGTATTATAAATGGGTTTGTAATATCTGAATTTTATATACAATTGATTAAGCTGTTTTTACTCATATATTCGATGAATTGGCTTGTTCTTCTTTCTCCCTAACATATCACTAGCGCATTTCATTCACATGATCATTTGTTTTCCTAGCTTTAATTTGTGCTTTATCTGTGAACATGTTGATGACAATGTCATCAAATCTTGCAATATTTTTGTAAAACCCATCTTTTAATCTCAGCCATTAGATTAGTTTTTTTAAATTCTTTATTTGTTTAAAATTTAAAAGTTAGGTTATCGCTAACATCCGGATCTTAGCCCCAATAACAAATAGATAATGGGGAGAAAGCCTCCGAGACTTAGCCTCGCACTTTTCTTCTTGGTTTTCGTGAAGTGCTGACGGCGACGAGGAGGAGAGGATCTCACCGTCGAAGTTTTTTGGTTCCCTACTTTGAGGTAAGTATCCGCTTATTCGGGTCTAGGATTTTGATTGTGTATTGTTTGATCTCCATAAATAGCCGCGTTTTTATTTTATTCGGTTGTTTTGATTCCAAGTATATAATTGCATTGTTGTTTGTGTTTGATTCACGGATCTGTGATAGCTAGAAGTCAAAATCCATCGTATAGGCCTCATTAAGAATTTAAAGCCTGGAAGACCACCAGTCCCTTTCAAGATATGCTCTTTGAAGCCTTTCAATAAAAGATTTCCATCTCCAACCATTAAATGCTTACATTATGGAAATATCATTCTCGTTTACCAATGATGACAAACTTCTATTTAGAAACACTTAAATACTTTGAGCAGGCCTAACTACTTGTGGTTAAATAAATATTTGTATGGCTATCTAGATTCTATCATTTGTTTTTTTTTTTTTTTTTTTTTGAGAGGCAGTGATGATTTACCCTTAAAATTTGTGTTTGATGTCCAAGTGTCATGGAACCTGTGATTGCTCCCCCTTTGACTTGGACATAAATTAAACCCTTGATAATGAAATTAAAATGAAGGGTGTATTTGGACCTTTCTTCATATGCATCATGACGTGTTAATCATAGCTTTTTTAAAAGCTTTTAATTTGTTTGTTAATGAGGAATTTGTCTGACTTATCATTGGGGAACCCTGACATGCTTGTAGTATATTTAGATTTATCTCAAAAATTAGTAAAAACTTTTGAATGCGCTGGATGTGTTGTGAAGTAATGATTGTTTAGCTTGTTTAAAATTGTCGCTCTGTTCGTCACTATCACACACACACACACACACACACACATATAGTTGTGGGTTTAGTTTTAGGGTGCTTGTTAGAGTAAGAAGTAATATATCATACATTCTGGTGTTGCTTGCATAGTTAGTGTTTAGAGTTTGGAATCTAAGGCAAGTGTAATGTTCATATTTAAGGCCTTTGTGTGAATCCTGATTTTAAGTGTTCGAGGGGATCCAATAGCTTGGGGATACTTGTCAGGTAAGTAAACCATGTATAAAACCGTATATTTGTATATATAAAATTCCTGATTTTCGAAAATAATTTACATAATTATTTAATTATTTTAGGTATTATTGTAAATAAAATTTTATGATATTATAATTTTATGTTTATTTATTTCCAAACTTATTGATTATTTATTTATTTAGTTATTTTTTATTTAATTGTTATTTATTTAATTTATTTGAATATTTTAATTAATTATCTATTTATTAAGTTATTGAATAGTTATATTTTAATTATTGTTGTCACATATTAGCTTTATTATATTTTGAAATAATTTGAGTTATACTCATTAGAAAATAGGATGACCGAATTTCATTATTTTTGTGTTGACAATGGTTTTGAAGGCGACATATTTTGACATAACAACTTGTAGTCCCCAATTAACTTTGCAATAAATCTGTCATTGGGGTTAAACACTGACCATGTCGACATGAGTTTCTAATTCTGATAAAAAACTATAATTTCGCACCGTTCCGTCGGTGGAGAATAACAGCCTCTGATAATCTGGCTCGGGTCGCCGAGGGTAAATAAATGAACTCTGACAATCTAACCTAAGTCACCAAGTTTAAATATATGAATTCTGTTATTTTGTTTTTGGCATTAGTTATTTGGGCGACCTATATATATACTTGTTCATTCGAAATTATGTTGGTCTAAAACGTTCTGATGTCTGGGTCTTATTTTTGATATTTATTGTATAATGTAACTTTAAGGCAAGTTTTTGAAAGTATCGAGTTTTTTGTGATCCCTATATTATTGTTTTTAGTAGTTGCTTACTGGGTTATTAAGCTCATAAATAGTTGTTCTATCATTTTTAGATCAGGAGTGGGTGTGTGGTTATTAGCTTAGCATGGACGTTGAGTGATCACCAGGTGGTTAGCATGAGAATAGTTTTCCATTGTATTTAATAAATTTGTTATTTATTAAGAATTTGAGCATTGTACTTTTAGTAGTCTTTGAACCTTAGTTGTAAACCTGTTTATTTATTCCTTAAATTCTTTAGTTTTATCGGAAATTAGTGTGTTGTTATATTTTTTTTATTTTTTAGAGATAGTATTGAGGCCTTATGTGCCTCACTTGGTCTCGGCCTTGTGGGCATATGGCCGTTTGTCGACACATCGAGTCCGGTAAGCCGGGTTCGGGGCGTGACAATTTTATAAGTTTGAAATTATATACTCCAACACAAGAGCTTGATAGAAATGGTATTAGCGAGGGTTCTTTTAATATTGGGAATCTTAATTGCTATTAATATCCGATGAATTCAAAATTATCAAGATGTTGACATCACTTTAAAAAAGTTTAACACTTAAACTAAAAAGCTTCAATTTGATAGAGAGTGACAACGAGATCATGTGAGGCGGAGGATGAACAAGTTTGATAAGACATATTTTTAATAGTAAAAGATGCAAATTGAAGACTATCTCCGCTATAAAAATCTCTACTAACCACTTGTAGGGAAGAAGCTAGAGACCTTGTTGGAGAAAGAATGAGCATTGTTAAGGCTTCAGTGCAAATTCATTCGTGCTTGATGAACGTTGTTGAAGTTCAATCTCACAAAGGAGAAAACTAATATAAAACCGAATGCTAACATCTCACAAAGCTATATGAAAACCCTCTACCTCCAATGGAGTATTTTTATTGAAGAAATATTTTGTTCAATATGAGACTATTTGAAACAATATTAATTCTTGATCACTTCAATGATTCCAATACTTTCTTGAGTGAACATGAATTGTTGGAAATTATCTTTGACGAAGACACAAAAGATCTTATCACTACAAGAAAGCTGTGTTATAATAACTAAATTTAACGGCGGATTTATAAATTAGGTCTGCTAAACCTCTATAGAGCAAAGTTTCAAATTCATCACTAAAGATTAACAGCATATCATACCTACAACGGTTGATTTATATATCCACCATCTAGACGTGTTTTTAGAGGCATATTTTTGAATTAGTTCTTGTAAACACAAGTTTATTTATTGTTTTTTTCTTTAATAATGGTTTTTATGGCAGCCAATTTATATATTAGCCGCTATATATATATATATCATTTATTTAAATAAATAAATAAAAATTATTAGTGGAAAAAAATCTTTTAATTTATGGACACTTTGGGTTCTCCGTCAGGAATGTTCGTGTTTTATCGAGAGTCGGATTTGACTTGAGCTCAAATAACATAAGAGGACTTGCTTATGTTATTAAATCCATGTTTGTGCATGTAGTTTGGTTACGTTCGGTTTGAAAAAAAAAACTCAACAATATAAAGAGAGTTATAATCTTAAAACACTAATTATTATTATTTCAAAATAACATATTAATAAAAACCTATTTAAATAATAATATTTTAAATTTAGTCACATTTAAATGTTTTAATTATATATTAATGGAAATCATTAATTTTCATTTTATTAAATTTGATTGGGATTGTCAATATAAATTATTTTAATGAACATAGGGAAGTTTTGGAGGCAT